>UELU01089361.1:1816-13730 GCA_900490025.1 Megastigmus dorsalis
TTTCTTATTTTGACAAGTTATAAGCAAAAACATCGGTTATTTGTATAAGTATTCCCCTGCATTCCTCTGCTTACTACGACGTCATTGGTATCCTCCTTTTTTTTTAAATTCATTCATTTTTCATATTTTTGAAAATTTTTATGTTATTCTGAATTGATTTGTAAACTTTTTAAATAACTTCAAATATGTGCCGTAGCTCTAAGAGGGTGTGCTATGGTCCGAAAGATTTGTACATACCTTACCAGTTTTTGCATTTAACGAAATGTATAAAGATAATAGAGACTTATTTTTGACAGAAACTCTGTCACCACCTCGGCTATGATGTAAACATTACGTGGTTCGAATTTCATGATATATATTCCATCCACAATTCACAAAGATTTTTCTCATCAATAATTTGGTTCGTAATTTATAGCGATTTTTAACAAAAAAAAATTTCCAGGACAAAAATCTCTGTGAATTGTGGATGGAATTTCATGAAACTTGAACTGTATAATATTTACATCATTACCAAGATGATGACAAAGAGTTTTTTTTCCAAAAATTTATCTCTATCTTTGTATATTTTGTTAAATGAAAGAACCGGTAAAGTAGGAATCTTTCAATCCATAGCTCATCTTAAGATTGTGTAAAAATTTAAAAGAGAAATATCCATATATTAGACGAACTTACGGCGACATAATGTATAAAATGTATTTCATTTTTTTGCAGTTTTAAAAATTATGTTTTTCTTTTATGACTAAAAAATTAAAATTGACAGAATGTTGTTTCTTACTCAAACAGTTGTGCAATAATAATAATAGTCATAAAAGAAAAACATGATTTTGACAACAAAAAATCTCGACGCCGACAAAATTTATCCGACAAAATCCGTGCATATCCCCTGACAGAATCTGGTTACTCAAGTAAAAAAGATCTTTAATATCATTGCTAACAAGAATTAAGTAAGTACACGAAAGAAAATAATTGTGCTCGCGAGATAAAATGTTTCCCAATCGCAAAACTCAGATAAAATCTTTTTATCTATCGTGCCGACGGCATAAAACCAACGATATCATTTTGAAATAAAAAAAAAGATTTACAAAAGATATCAATTTTTTATATTATTAATAGTCCTAATTTCATATATTGTCAGATTCATATTTTTAGATAATCAATTTGTTAAACCCAATTTTTTTATTTTCGACTTCGTATTATTTGTATTATATGAATGAAATATAGGTATATATATATTTAAAATAAACAGAATGAAAAATCTCTAAAAATAGTTTTCTCACCGCAGAAGTAGTTGTATATATCATCACATACAACTATATTTGATTATATATATAAAACATACATATATAATTGGCACGCCGTAAGTATTTTGAAGAACTTAAGTAAAAATTGTGTAAATTGTAATTTTTTGCTATTAGGAATGCATTTGCATAAAAAGAAGCTGCCAAAGAGTTTCTTTTAGAAAAGTGACTAATATTTATTATTATAAGTTTAAATTTAAGTATATTTCTTTTTCTTTGTTTAAAAAAAAATATGAAAATACTTCAATACTTATATATATTTACAATTATATTAAGACATTAAGTATTACGTAATAAGAAAAAATCATGCAAATAACTGCGTAATATTTTTTAAAATATCGAGGTAAGAATTTAGTATTTCAAAAAAAAATTTTAAAAATTGTAGTATATCTAGGGTAATATAGGTAACCTATTATTGATAATTTCATGAAATAGATATATATATACATATATATTAATGTATATAAAAATATAAAAAACAAAAGATATATTTATAACTGAACTGTCAAAAACTAAGGTTCACCATTTAGATTTCCAAATTGATCATTGATTTTTTTTTGGCCCAAAATTAATAATTTATTCAAATATTACCTAATCCTACTCAATTAATTTAACAATAAAATGTCTGGTCGCAAAAGTACTCAATCCACATCGGGAAGATCTGGCGGAAGAAGTCGTGCACCTGCCCGACCACGGCAACCACCACCACCAAAAAGAGGGTATTATTATCTTCCTATTACCTATTATATTTAAGTTTTTTTTGCTGAGGATTCTACACACACACACACACACACACACACACACACACACACACACGCACACAAACATATGTATATATATATATATATAGGTATACAACTCCTCGTTCTATAAAAGCGCGGCAAATTTTGGATCCTGTTAAAGTTAGCTCCTTCTCTGTCATATAACATCTTCGTCATAATCTAATAAAATTCGATTCATCATTGCGCATAAAATTGCATCGTTAGGCACACATTGTTCCACAAAAGTATATCATATCATGCAAGTCTTTTTTAGATCTCGCAAGTACTCACTTCACATGCGTGTTTCCGAATCGCGAATTTGGATCGTTGCCCAACAAAATTTTGCGTAGTTTGACGATTTTGTGAATAAACAGCCACGTGGCTGTCATTGCATTGCTAGACCAGCGCGAACTGTTTTTCCATATTTTTGGTCAATCTTTGCGAAGGTTTTCATCAGTCGTTGCAATTGCAAGGATGATAGGTGCAGATCGCAGGAGGAATGCGTAAAATATCGAATGCAAAACGTCGGGCAACGAATCGAAATGAAGTGTGTTGAGAGTCGCGCAACTAGATAGGTACGTCATTTCTGGTCGGTTTCCAAGCTTAAAACTAACCAATTAGAATTGAGCTTGGCTATCCCACCCCCTCGTATTTGTTGCGTTGCGTAATGCGAACGTTCGATATCCACTCGGCGGAAGCTTGAAGAGATGAGCCGTAGCGCCCGTAGAGCTGATGAGCACGAAATCAGTCGCAAGTTGAAACTCAGGGAGTGAAAACGTCTATTGTATTTCTCATACCTTCGACTTACGAAGCTTTGTGTAGTTAAAAAAAAACTCGGACAAAATGCCACGACGTGGACGAGCATCTGGACCCCCGCCAAGGACGTAAGTACAGTATTTTTTTTTTCATCTTTTGGGACTTTAGAAAAAAACAAGCTTCGAGCGCAGTATCTTACAATAAGAGATTTTGCTAGAATTGTCTTTGCTGATCGTTACGTCACGCTCACGCGGTCATCAACTATAGCCTGTAGCTACGTGATTGGCGTTGATAGGTTCAAAGGGCACATTATTGCAAAACTATTGCTTCTCATATAAATTGGTAATTTAAAAATTTAAAAATTCAATACTTTTCATTGCCACAAGGATATGATCAATCGCTGATATTTAGTTTAACTTTTCTCATTACATAGACAAAATGTTAATTACATGTTTAAATCTGAAGCATTTTTTATTCTATGACATATCAATTTGCGTACTTGTCAAATTTGAGACAAACAAGTAAATAAGTTGCTTGTTTAATAGAATGGTGCAACAATTTGTTATACTAGCTGTATAGTTATATTGATACTAATTTTCAATTTGATTTTTTGTTTTAGTGTCAGGCCTGCAGCAGCTCCTGCCCGTCATGCACCGGCTCCAGCTCCAGCAGCACATCCACCAGCACCAATGCAAGCTTCTACACCCATGGTCGCTCAACCACAACAGCCATCGTTGATGGGACAAATGGCTGCTACCGCAGGTGGTGTTGCTATTGGTTCCGCAGTAGGCCACACCATTGGCCATGCTATGACTGGAATGTTCAGTGGAGGTTCCAGTGAGGCTGCTGCTGCAGCTCCGGTCGCAGCTGCACCAGCACCAAGTGCTGCTGGTCAGTCAAGTGGAGCTTGTTCTTGGGAGGTGAAGCAATTCTTGGAATGTGCTCAAAACCAGTCTGATCTCTCACTGTGCGAGGGTTTCAATGAAGCACTTCGTCAATGCAAAGTTGCTAACCGTTAGTATTTTCTGGATATATCTTTACTGCAATAATTGTAATACTATTTTAAACTATATAATATACTTCACATATCATACAATTTAATCCACTCAATCTAATAGCAAAATTTATTTTTTTTGTTTCAGATCTAGCAATGTAATGAAATAGAAAATTAATTACTAATTTCAATTATTAATTTGAAATATGTTGTAAAATTACAAAAACTGTTAAAATTATTCAGTTTATAATTTTGTATAAATAGTACTGTACTTTTATTTACACTTGTTTGCAATATGCTCCAGTAATATCATGCATTATTCGTAAAAGAGAAATAAAATTAGTTGTTAACCATATTCCAGAAAATGTGTTTTATTTAATCATAAACCTTATCCTTAATAATAAAATTTATATTAACAAAGTGTATGTAAATTTTGATTTAGACCAAATGTAAATTATCATGAGTAATATATTTATTTTATATAAATGGTATTGCATATGATTTACACTTTTTCGGAAGTACATTGACATTTTTAGTTATTGCATGTAAATCAGAACAAGGCGGTATATACCTATCGGTCAGCAGAATTGAATGATGGTTGAGCCACAACAAAATAAAGGAACTTTGAATATCAATGTTTCTACATTATAAATGTTTAATAAAAAAACTAAAAATTATGTAATAGACAAATACTTATTTTATCATTAGTTTTTATTACTTAACAAGATAAGATTGTCTAAATACCTAATCAGATGTTTTTATTCATATTTTAAATAATTGGTTACTAAGTTTATAAAGTAAATAAGGTTGAATAATAAGTAGAAAACAAAAAGATAATTAAAAAATAATTGCATCATTTCAAATAATGATGGCTAACTATTTTATAAGTATTGATAAAATATTTTTTATACAAAAATTAAGACTTCTCTTTAAAATGTAAGAAAATATCTTTATATTTTTTATATAAATTCATATCTGTTTAGTAACTATGCACACTTTACTTGTTAAAGGCTGTTACTAATAACACGAGAAAACATTGAGATCTTTATTTTATTCTGACTCAAAAGTTGATCATAGATAGCTATCATTTAAAACAATGTATAATTATACTTTATAAAAAAAATTCTTATTTCTTATTTATACAAAAATTTCATTATGATCTCATGTATTTAAATTGTGGTTGATCCGTAATTTTAAACGTTATATAGAGGTGATCTGGTCATCATTCAACCCGCACCTCGAGGGCCTGGCATGCTCGGTACATTTGCAGGGACTGCAGCCGGCGTTGCTGCGGTACAGTTTTTCAACTTTACTTAAATAAGCACTTTTTATATATGAATATTGTAACAATGAATATTATAGGGGACAGTAATCGGTGATAAAATGACGGGAAGAAGTGAATCTGAATCATCAGCACCTGCTGCTAGTGCACAATCAGGACCTTGCCAATACGAAGAAAATCAGTTTCTTAGCTGTGCTCAAACTCAAGCCGAATTACAAATTTGCGATGGTTTTAGACAGGCCTGGATGGATTGTAAACGAAAATATAGTACGTTATGCTCATTATTTGACTTTTATCTTCAAATCAGCAAGTCTAGTTGGATCAATATTATAACATGGCAGTAAGAAAGTTCATATACACACATTCTCTGACATTCATGGGATCAAATGGTAGATTGAAAAAACTTTTTTGAACTTAAGAGATAAATTTAGGATTCTTTATGCAATATCTTGTTTGTATAATCTTATAGGTATGACAACATAATAGAAAGGAATTATACAATATATATAATACTTTTTAAATAATTAGTTATTTATTAATTATAAAGAAATTCAAAAATATTTCATTTAATTCAATTAATTTAAGATGAAACTTAGTACTTAAAAATTATTACATACTTCGTTTGCTTTCAATTGATGAAAAAAATCATAAATATTCACATATTTTCAAAAAATTCATTGCTGGGATTTAATCTTTACAATTTGCAAACAGTAGTTATAAATTAATAACAGATTAATGACTTAATAAATTATTTAAATTAATGAAAAATCTAATAATAATAGAAGATTTTCCTGAAAATTAGAATATATATTAACCTTATTGGTAATATTTACAAATTCAAACTTTTATTCTTCAATATTGACAACGACACAGTTTTTCAATCCTTATTTTTGTAATTTCATATGTCACACTATCAAACTGTTAATTTTCTACATTTTAAATGTGTATACATATATCGCCAATGCAGAGTAATTTCGTTATTAATTTTCTTGTATTCATTTAATTAATTTAATTATTTTAAATCGGTTGAGGAACCAAGCAATTGTAAAGATAAAAAATAGTATTATGCCATTTGATTGGCGAATTAATCATCGCAAAATAATTTTCGAATTAAATATGAAAACGAATATATTACAAGTTTTAATATAAATGATTAAAGAAACGCATAGCATGCATACATTGTTTAGAGATGCGTCGCTTCAAAATATTTAAAGATCCAGGTATCATTCTTGATTTGAGATAAAAGTCACTGTACAATAAAGTAGATTACGTTTTAAAAAATATTGAATATTTGCAATTTATAGTCTGACTTTATTGCAGATCAGTGATGAGTACAAAATAACGCCGAGAAGAGTTGTACTACCAATAATCATACAATATTCGAAATCTGTAATAAAGTCAATAACTTCTTATATGTAGTTGTACTCTTCTAATTCTTTTAGTTAGGTACTTTAAATTGGATTTTCACAAGCGACTAAATACACTCCAGCGAATAACAGACTTCATTAAATTAACGCGTTTTTCGAAACGAACGTTTATTACTGAATTAGAACGGGTGCCTTAAAGATTTCAGGGGGAATGGTAGACTATCTTTTATCCGTGTTTAAGACTCGCATGACTATGAAACCTGCAACCGTTGCTACCGCAATGCCAATTCCAGCTTTCCACCAGACCACCGAATCTCCTTGCATCAATCCAAATTGTTTCATGTGTCTGAAAATACAAAAATTGTTAGTAATCTAGCAAACATCTTTAATTATACAGCTTTTTCATTTTTTTAATAAAACGAAGAGCACACTTTTTTCTTCAACGTCTCACAAAAAACGAAAAGCATAAAATTATTTTCAAAAATGTTGCTATCTGTTAATAATAAAAATGACATCTATAAAAGAAATTATAAAGCCTATCATGCTCATGCAGTCGCACTGTTGTTATTCTATGATATATTTTTTTCCATTTAGTTATGTAAATAAATATGAGCTGGGCGAACTAAAAGAAAACACATCAAATAAAGGTGATTGTAACAGAATGTTTCACGTGAAAACAGAGAAACGCAATAAAACCTTGCGACAGAGCTCCACCACTGACTTGGTGACGGTTTGAGAAACAACATGTGCACCATTCGCCTCAATGGGCTGAAAAAAAGAGAGCCAACATCGTAACATCGTACTTTATTACAACCGGAAGCTCTGTTGAGAATTAAGAAACGCGAAATGTTTAAGAGATGTTGTCGATTATTGTATGGAAGTGTAAATGAAATGTTTTAACAGTGCTTGCTGACTACGATGATGCCTTACGAAAACATTTATTTGTGTAATTTTGAATATCAGACCAACCTGTGTTTGTAAAACAATACCCACGCTGCTTGAAAGCGGCTAAACATGAAATTGCTTTTTATTAGTATAAATAAAGATTTGTGTAAAAAAAAAAATGGAAAACAAAAAAGTACATAGATAAAAGACCTTTAAAAAGCAATTTTATCTGTTGAAATTTAATTTCTACTGTTGTCTTTTGTATTGTATTAAATTGTGTAATTAAACTAACATAATGTAATTATACGTACATAATAGATAAACAGATTAAAAGATTATAATTTGTAAGTTATAAGAATCAAAAGTAGTATTCTTTTGAAAACTAACTGGATATTCATTAGACAAATTTAACAAATAAGGTGAGGAATAATTTAACGTTTTCAAAGTTAAAAATTATGTTCTCGATATAAAACAACAAATTTATACCACCCAAACCATTTCAACTAGTTACAATATTTAGTTAAATATTTCATTTTTAGTTTAAATTATTGACTTTCTAAATGATTATTATTCGAAACAATAAGAGAGAATTTACTCATTGAATCAAAATCATTGAATAATCACTAAATTTCTCGATTTGTAGATCTTTGGATTCTAATAAATATGTTTGGAGTTTATGGAATAATTTGTTCTCACATCAAGAAAAAATAATTATTCGTAATTATATTGATTGTAAGAAATTATAATTATTATTAAAAAAATTGGGGTATACGTAAGAAATATATACTTACGGGAAGGCTGCCATAGTAGCCAGTTTTACGAAAATTTCGCGTCGTACTGTACGTGTAATGCTATAAGGCTGTGGTGGCATGATTTTGTACTTGCTACAGAAACTTGGTGGTTGTAATAAGTACTCTTGTTTTACTTCTGTAAGATCACTCTTATTTGCTATTACCAATACAGGAATCTTGCTCTCAGCAAAATATTTCTATAAAAATGGAAGAAAATAATATATTTGATTTTTGGCATCTATTTTGTATAAATTAAATATTATATAATCAAATCTTACTATATAAATTCTGGCTATGTATTCAAAAGATTTTGGATTGCTAGAATCATAAACAAGAGCCGCAGCATCACATTGAATCTGTGCAGGTGTTAGGGCATCTTGAACATTTAAAATGTTAATATCTCTCAAAATTATAGTTTTTTCTTGCCCATATACATGAACCGTATTTACAGTGACGTGTGAGTTACTTGGTACAGTATCATTGTTAAGTTTCTGAAAAAATAAAAAAATTAATACAATATTTGCGTTTAAAATAGCTGTATTTGTTAAAAGATTTTGTATATTTTAACAAGAATTTAATCATTTTGATAATTAATTTAATTGAAAACTAATATTTGTTAAAGAGTAATTATTTAATTAATCTAATGATAATCAATTTATCTTTCGTATTGAAAAGTACCTCAAGTTTAGGATCTACAAATGTTCTGCACAGTGTTGTTTTTCCAGAACTTTTTGGTCCTATCACATGACAGCAATATACGTTGCGACTGGACTGCTTTTTAGCAAGATCAAGTTTTTTTTCACGTGTAACTGTGACTGCTGATGTTGGGCATTCATTATTGTATAAATTGTATCCTAAATAAGCCATATATTCTAGGGTCTTTTTTACATTCATGTAAGTCATAAGAGCCCACTGACACATAAATCCTTGATAAGTGATCCATCCCTAATAAAATAAGAACATTATTTTATTATTTCTCTAAATTGAGTAATTTAGAAAATGTGCTTACTAATATACCTTTTCATTAGTAGCCACAGTATATTTATATTCATCACCCCACGGAGGTGCAAGACATTTAGAAAATAATGAATCTAATTCTTGTGGACAAAGAGCTCCATCCCTATCTCGATCATGCAGCATGAAAAGTTGTGTGAGAAATTCTTGACCCTTGTGAGATAATTCTGTTGTGCAGCCAGAAGGAACTTTGAGACTATAAAAAAAAGAACATAAAAAGTATTCAAGTATTTACGTAATAATTTTAATAACAGTTTAATCATATCAACAAAAGTGTTTTTCACTTACGGAGGATTTATGTAGTCTTTAGACATTTGAAGATCATTGTCATAGCCAAATTTTCGTAATACAGCCCATGTAGTTTCATTTCTTCCTCTTTGAATAAAGAGACATTGTAAAAACATGAAACCTTTCATGGTAACACAACCATTACATATACCATCTTCAATATTTTTGAAAAGAACAGCTTTTACATCTTCTAGTACCTGAGGTTGTAGAGGGGTATTGAAGCACCATTGTTGAAATGCATTTAATTCAGCATCACTAAGTAAACCATCATTATCAACGTCACAAATCTGTAAAGTTATGAAAGTAAACTTTATAACTTATAGTTTTATATATAATTTACAATTATTACTTATGACAATATTTACCTTAAATATCCTCTGTAAAGCTACCTTGCATTCGTCAGTCAACTATAAAATATAATACATATAATACAAAGTAGATAATTATATTACATGAATAGTTGCTAATCAGCCTACCTCTTGTGTGTCATAATTGTATAGTGGAGTTGTTGGGTGCAAGACAGCTTTCTGTGCGTAATAAAACATTTCTGAGATATTCTGCAACGTCTTAGCAGAGCACTGAAACATAGCGTTAAGTGTCTAAATTGCTAAGGTGGCTCTAATATACTTATCATTTAAATTGTGCTAACACCTTTTTTTGTGCCATTTGATGTATTTAAAATAATAAAATATAAAATAGTAGTTCTTTAAAAATTGATATTTCTAGATTTAGGGTTGACCAACAGCATTAGTAAACGTTACCTTACCTCAATGCAACTTTCAATTTCCGAGAACTCTTTCATTATTGGATAAACTTCTTCGATTGTTGAATAATCAATAACATCTATCTTATTGCCTACAAGAACAACTGGGCACCGAGAACTGGAGGTACTTTTTCTAATGAGTGGTAGCCAATAAGATTTAGCATTATCCAAGGTTTCTCTATCCGGCACGGAGTAAACAACACAGATGACATGTGCTTTCACTATCTCATCGCAAAGTTGGTCTTCCGTCTGCTCCATAGCTGTACAAGAAGTAAACGATAGTACTGATATTTCAAAATAATGTGTATATAAAATGTCAACAGTATTAAATACAGTTTACCCGAAAAGTCAACTATTCTTGTGGGCACTTGTTCCGGGGTGACATCGGCAGGTATGGTAATCTCCTCTGCTTTACTCGGTACATCCTCGGCGTACTCATCACTGACCAGCGACAATATCAAGGAGGTCTTACCGACCCCTCGATCCCCCACAAGGAGAATCCTGACATTTTTCCTGGCAACGGTTTGGTTGCGGTGAGCCAAATTCCCCGTTACGACCATTTCTCCTCCGTCTGCTCTGTACCCTCCGACTCTTCAGTAAAATAAATTCTCACTTACGTCTCGAGTCGAGAGACGGTGCATCCTAAACCCGTGGAACTCCAGGCTCAAGAGGCGAGGTACAGAGATACACAGAGCTATGCAGAGTTAGAGAGAGAGTGAGAGCGAGCGCTAAAACGAGCTCGTTGAAAGACGGAAGAGGACAAGCATGAGAGGGAAAAAGATTGTCGGTAAGTATACGAGCCCCGGTAACTCGACACTGCGGTGTTTTCCGGCTAGACAATATACGCAAGCACGTACTCACACCACTTCACTCGCGAAAAGGATGCACCGCGCGACGATGCCTTGGACTCACATTCTCGTGATCCTCGTCGAGCCTAGCATTCTGACCTAAGCTTCATTTTGGCGATAGACCGGAAAAAGCGAGACGTTCGGAGGACGAAACTTCGCATAAACAATGCGCCAAGCTCAGCGTTTATCGCGGCGATCGCTTTGCTGCGTTCGCTCGGCCAAGGCGAAATTGGCGAGCTGCAGCTGCGAACTGCGAGTAGGTAAGTATAAGAGTGAATAAATCTCACCCGCAACGAAGCTCCCTCTTACGATGCTTTGAGGGTGGGCATTTCAAGGTTACTCTGCACGCTCATGGAGAATGGAGGAGTGAGAGAAAGAGAAAGAAACTATAATTCCTATACTAAGTACTACTGCTCCGCGTCGGTCTTTCTAGCTCCATCTCGCTCGAACCCATTACGAATATGCTGCACGGATCGAGTTGCTGCTGCTGCTGCTGCTACACACGCGCATCGTTCACAGCACATGCGCCGTCGTTAAATGGACCCTCTGGAGCGCAAATTTCAAAGAGTCAGCATCGAGCACGTAACCGCGACCATCGAGACATGCATGTAGAGGTATTAATATACGGTCTGGACTTGTGAAGTGTATTTTTTGTGTCCGCTTAATTGAGAGACACTTATTTACAACTTTCATGCTTTGATCTGCTGCATGATATAAGTGACTTATTGAATTCTATAGTATCTTATTTACGTATACATAAATACTTATTCGACTGGATCTGTTTGAAATTGATGGATACGAATAATTTAATCAGACATTCATCATAAGGTCACATTGGTCTCGATACCTTATACAATATAATTATAT
>UELU01089366.1:681-16781 GCA_900490025.1 Megastigmus dorsalis
CCCCCCACCCTCTCTCTCTCTCGCTCTTTCTCTTTCTACGTTATACCACCGTAGACTTTTATCGGACTGGAATAGTTCGAAGCTGCGCTATTGCTCGGATATTAGAGATTTCGTTATTTGTAAGCGCGGATAAATGCAAATCGACGCTGGAGGTAAACAAAAAAGCGATGAAATTATTTGTTTGTTATTGTTTAACGTGGACGTATATAGTGTGTCAGGGTTTATTTTTGATGTATCACCGTTCGATTATTAATATTCCGAGAGCATTCCTTATTAAAGAAATATTGTCACCGAGCAGTTTGATTGATTAACTTTTAGTCTATCCGAAATGACGAATTACTTAATTATCTTGCATTTTAATGATAAAATCGGCCGTATACGAACAATGAAAGTATATTTTCGCGAATTCACGGGCGTCTACGAGACGCAATAGTGAACACTTGTATTTTATTTTCTCATATCGTATACCGACATCGGACAAGACTAATTTGATTTTCCTAGTCTGAATATTATTGAGTGCATCTGTAATTTGCAATGAATATACGTATAACGTATTTCATTATGAACAAAATTTATTCTAAAATAACAAACGTCAATTTAATATATATTATAAATATTTCTTATATTTATAATAATGAATAACGTGATGATTTTGCCGTATCATTCAATATATTATATTTATTGCATTCGTGAAGATTCCGTGGCCGATAAATCTATAAGTATTCATTTATCACAGCCGTCAATCTGTAATGATAGCCTTTAGAATGTGCATTTTGCATACACTGCATATTATTCATTTGAAGCATGCAATGAAACAAAGGAAACAAAAATGTAAAGAATATTTTAATTGAACGAAATGATAACAATTTGCAATTTTCTCAATTTACAATATATATATATATATATAAATATATGTATTGAGCTGTATCAAAGGTCCAATTCGGCAAATGCGCAGATAGGAAAAACTTGGTCTGCACTCGTATACCTGCGAGCGCAGCAAATGTCCCTTAAACAAACTTTTAATCACCCAAACGGCTCAACGCCTTCCGCAAACAGTATCCGTTTCACATCAACAGCGTCGTTCCCGCCCCATATACATACGCATGCACAACAATAGCCAGTGCAGCACGCTACATATCCCTCTACGCAGTTTCCACAAACGGCGCAGGCATGATATATATATATATATATATATCTCATCGGCGCGAGGGACAGTCGATTTAAAGCCATCAATCTCTCGAGGGCGCACACTTCGGGAAAACGGAAAAATCCGTCCTTCTGTCCTCGTGTCGGCCGGCATGAAAAAGGTGTCGTGCCGAAGTTCCACTGCAGACGCGCTCGCGCGCGAGTAAGCCAATATTTAGCCAACATACGGTCGATCTTGGGCTCTTCTCTTTCTCCGGCCCTTCCACAAGCCCTCCGCTTCATTAACTACCCCTTTTCCCTATTTGTATCAGCGACTAGTCATTCGACTGCGGCAGATGCGACCCGAAGTCACCGCACGCGCGCAACCCCTTGCAGTGTCCCGCCGCTGCAGCAGTAGCGCCTCTAATAGTGTTGACAAATTACTCGGCTAGCCGCGCCTCCCCGGGGACGGCGCACACACACGCAGTCGCATCCTTCCGCCCGCGAATGCTCATCGTTTATATGTGTACCAAGGGGCCGAGAGAGACAGAGATAGAAAAAAGTCACCCTATCGACGGATCGCGCACAGAGAGATGTATGGCTTTCTAACGGGAAATAGAGAGTTATCGCGTTATTTCGCGCGGTTTCGACATTTGCGCACCGGCAACACCAGCACCGAGTATAGCGTTCGATGGATTTCAACGGAAAGATTTTTGCTTTTATTTTTGATCGGTAGGATGATTAAATATACGAGGAATTTCGATAAGAGATAATGCGGAATTTAATTTCGGCGATATTGGACTATATAGTTATCGGCCTGCCGCTGCGATAATGTTGTTTCTAAACTTGCGCTTGCTAAACTTGAATGTACATACGTGACATTGATAGCACTAATTGGATTCTGGGTGACGTTTGAATCTATGAAGTGAAGAGAAGTATTCGCCTGAAATTCACGTCGATTGTGTATATATATATATGCTAGGAATTACGTGGACATTTATACTACGATATCTTTGTATTTTTTATCACGTTATTGCGTTTCAAGCGTAACGAGATTGTGATCTCGTCGTGTACAGATATTCTGCGGAAGTCAATTTTCGTGTTTAATTTTATGAATCTTCATTTTTGTTATTGAAATATGTAATATGATGACTAAAAACTGTAATACGTGGATTATACAGATACCACGATTATAAATGATAAAAATTATATATAAAAATGTTAGAATAACTATAATTTCGTTTTACTGATATACAACGTGCAAGTCACAAATAGTATATATACCGCGAATAAACGGCGCAAAAGAAAGGAAAAAGAAATTAAAAGGCAAATGCGAAAATAGGGGATCTACGTGTATATATAGGGAAAGTCCGTCACGTCTGGTGTCTTTCGCTCACAGAGCGCGACCACATCCATGACGCGTCGACGTCGTCGTATAGTCGCGCGTCAATCGATCGATTCCGGGGGGGTTTTGCGATCATGCCGATAACGCGGTCAATCTGCACCGGGCTTCCGCGCGAGGGTGTACAAAGGGAGCGAGGCAGGGAGAGGGAGAGAGAGCGAGAGAGAAAATACGGGGGAAAGGGGGATACCGGCTCTTGTCTGCTACGTCGCCGCAGGATCAACATAGAAATGAACTGATTTCCTTCCCATTATCTTGCGGCTCCGCCGAAAGACATCAATGGCGGCTGGGTGAGGGAAAGGCTGAGGGAAAGAGCTCGAGCCAAGAACTGTATAGCCATATGCACTTCACTTTTACGATCTTCGCGGCGCGCGCGCTTCTCTATTTGTAATACAAATCTTTTTCGGATGAAAGATTTGACGAGTAAATTGTTGGATTGCGGATACCAAGTTGGTGCAGCCTCCATCTTTCGTTTGTTCTATTGATGATACGTGGGGTTGGGTTTATGTTTCGTAATGAAGGTTAATGCGATATAGTTAGTGATAATATACAGCTGTTCGGAATAATATGTACGATGATTTTTGAACATACCCACTCGAAAGTTCGTATTTGTTCACCACCGAAAAGGGAAAAAAGTGCTACATATTTACTCCCTAACCTCACTCTAATATCCGTCGGCTTTGGGAAACTAGAGTGAAGTTAGGACGTACATGTAGCACTTTATTCCTAGCTCGGCGGTGAAAAAGTATGCACTTTATGCTGGGGTGTGTTAAAAAGAGCTTTTTGTACACGCGGATGATATTAATATTCATTTAACTAATTTTGAAATAACGTATCTTAAATAAAGCAAAAAATCTTATATTCATATCGTAAAAAAAACTATAATTTTAAAGTATAAAGCCATAATGAATAAAGTTTCCCATAAATTTCGTCAGAATGCGATGCGGACAACTCTATTTCGCTAAACAATAAAGCTCATGATGCACAGCGGTCTAAAATGCACGTATAGCAATGTAACCATAATCAAACAAACAGCTGATCTCTGGAGGATTCCAAGCCCGACGAGACACGCACGAGAAGCTGAAAAAACGCGCGTTTAAAGGATAGCACGCGGGCGGGCGGACGGGCGGGCGTGCCGATGTGTGTGAGAAAGCGACCGAAAAAAAGGGCGAGGATCTCGTGGGTATAGTAGTGTAGGCCTCGCCGCAGGAACTTGTAACCCGATCTCCTCGTTCGGTGTACATGCATATACATAACGACTTCCAGAGGCGCGAAGGGTCAACAGTGGCAGTAGCAGTGCATAGCTCAGCGCCAGGCAGTCTGGCGACGACTTTTTCTCGCCCGATATACCCCCGACTTTTTCCCATTCGGCACGGCTGCCGCAGCAGCGAGAGAGACAGAGAGAGAGAGGAACGAGGTTCTCGGGTTACTCATAGCTCTCACGTGTTCCGGGAGGCGTCAAGTTGAAACTAAACAAATTGCCGGACAAGGCTTCCTCGCTCTCTACGTGCCGTATACGCGCTCATGCTGGCCGTCCCTAAGTCAGTGGCGGCATCGCCTCGTGAAAAGCTGACTCTTCAAACCCTATCCGGATCGTTTGTATAGAATCATCTCTTTCATTCGACTTTTTTCTACATGTGCGCGTTCCCGTGTGAGCTTCCGTTTTCTTTTCGGAGCCTATATACACGCTTGCACTCGGTGTACTGCTTCTCGCATCCGGACGAAGTAGGTGAATCGGTTAATGTGCTTTTTCAACCGACGAATAAAGTCTCTTAACGTCGGTCTTGAATTTACTAGCATCATGGCTAATGCGATAAGTTAACATTATTCACACCAACGCTAAATTTTCATATACTTTTGTGCGATCACCGGCACGTGGATATCACTTAGCTCATCTGAAATATTCTAGCGCGTTCGAATAATTGAACATATATATTCTTATTAAATGTGCTATTATAGGAATAAATTTTAAAATATTGTCGCGGTTTATTTATTCAGTTCATGTTTACTCAACCTTGAATTTAAAATCCACTTGATTCTGTAAGCAACGATCCGAACAAGTATAATTAACGGAGTTTAATATATCATTATTTTGTCCATTATTATTACGATTCATATATTAATATAAATGAATATGTAAAAATCGAAGAGCATAAATTAACTTTGAATATTCTACATTTATCCGATAAACTGATGAGAAAGAGCAACCACTGCATAGTAGCTTGAAGCAAAAGCATGTTGAGACCAGAAACGTAAACAAATTCAAAGTTAAAAATGAGTCAACAAAAGTGCAGCAGCAGCAGGAAAAGGTGCCATCAATGAACCTCGGACAGAGGCACAATTAATCTCAACGCGTATACACAGCTCCAATCTCCGCGCGCAGCCTGTGCGAACCTCGGCCAAGAAAAACTGTAAGCGAGAGAGAGAGAGGAGAGAAAAAAAAGAAATTTTCCGGTGAACGGCCGCGGCGTGTAGTAATAGTAGTCGTCGGTCGACGACGAAGCAGCTAACTAATAAACGACTTCCTAAGGAAGCGAAGGATTAGGAGATTAGGGTGTCCGGGTGACTCTGCCGCCGCTGCCGGCGCTGCTACTACTGCTCCCCCCCTCCTTCTCTCTCACTCTCTCTCTCTCTCTCTTTCTATATAGCTGCACGCGCCAGGAGCTTTTCTTGACGCTCGCGCAGGTGCTCGAGTCTTCACGCAGTCTCTCGCTCGCTCTCCCTTCCTTTTTTCCTCTCTCTCCCTCTCTCTTTCTCTATATCGTGTCTCTTTTTCAGGCTATACGCCAAGGGCTGTTTGCTTCGGTAATTACCGAACGAGACGCGTCGATCCCTCTCTCTCTCTCTCTCTCTCTCTCTTCCTCGACCTCCCTTACTTCGAGCCGACAAAAAACTTGCTGCTGTACGTGAGCGAACGCGCGCGCGCGTGTGGAAGTGCGGTGTAGTCACGAGGCTTTCTAAATTTGGCGTGTAATCTCGTTTAAAAGTTTTAAATTTCGACTAGCTTTATGTATCGAGCGATTTGTCATTGAGACGACTTCTTTTAGGAACGAGGATGACGCGTACTGTGCCGGATGTAAAATTTCAAATGTATCTCGAATGTACATGTATAATTAGAATTTAAATATTTATTAAAAATTGCAAGTTAATATATTACCTACGTATGATTAATATTATAAACAGTTTTAAGCATTATGAGAGATCGAGTAATCATGATTGACGTATAAATTTTTTAATTATATAGTAATTTTCTTTAGTGGATGCATATAAAGAAATAAATGAATCGAGCGAATCAATTTATTATGCGTACAAAATACTTATGCATAATAAGCCTATATTATTGGAAACCCTATCGAATGTCAACTTAATATTACTATATTAATTCATCATCTGGACCTTTAAAACTACCCTTAATATTTACATTAACTTGCGTGCACCTTGCACGAATCATCAACCTAATGCGCCATTACACCGTTCCAGTCACTTGGCACCATACCGACAATAAAGACGCTATCGTATAATTCAAGAAAGACACAAAAAAAGTGTAGGAACACACACACACACACACACACACACAGTTACACACAGTCACAGGCATCGATGATTAACGACTGGAGCGTTTCGCATAAAAGGGCAATTCTCGTCGAATTAGGCCGCATTACATAGTAGACTGAGTTGGGTACAGCTCGATCGAGCGGAGGAGCGCGAAGAAATGCGTCACAGTCGATCGGAAAAACACGTGGGACCGCGGGACGTCTGTTTTAGTCCCCCTCCTGATATGTACGTCTCTCAACGTAGGGAAATTTTCGCCGCGACCCTTCGCTTCTCCCTCTCTCTCTCTCTCTCTCTCGCTCTCTTTTTCGCCTCTATTTCGCGCCGCTCCGGCGAGGCTGTAAGTGGTACGTCACGCCACGACACGCGCCACTAAACACCCAACGCTTTCACCTCGAGCAAGCACGCATATATAGACGCGTCTGCGTGTGTGTGTGTGTGTGTGTGCGTGTGTGCGAGCGGACACGTGACGGTTTATTCACGCCCGTCGGAGACTTTCACACAATCTGTTAAAATGCGCAGTGTAATCGTCGAGGGCAACGTGCACGGGACTTGCTTATGTAGTTGGATACAATTTTGCAGGTTTCCATATAGCTTCCGAAATGATTTTCTCTCTTACAACTTAAATATTCAATTCAAGTATTCGTTTTAATATTTCAAAATTTGATAAGATTCACGATGAAGAAAGTTTGCTACTCTATGAACTTGTGCATTTCATATTTTATAATTTCTAGAAAAAAATTTATTTCATATAACCTGTAAGCCACACTATTATTCAGATAATTTAAGAACTGCTGTCTCATACTTTCAAGTCTTAATATTATTTCATTTTGAAAATCACATTTTAAGCAACAATGAAACTCTTTTCTTTGAAAAAGAGAACATTTCTTGGATTTTGCAGAATATAAACTGATCAATTTATTGCGTACAACAAAGCAAAACCTTTGCAACTCGAAACAATGTTACGATTCTCGCGTAATTATGACAATTTTGACGACATTGAAATGAAAGTATAACTGCAACAGTGTAGGAAGAACAGAGTGAGAAGTAAAGAAATAAAAAACAAGTCGTGCACCAAGAGAAAAGCGAAACGAAAACGGAAACGCTGTGCGTACGCGGTCGCGGCCGTTAAATCCGTGAGGCTTAAGCCGGGGTTAAAATACGTACCATCTCGCGGATAAAAATGCGCTCGCCGAGCAGCTGAGGCGCTCGATCTTTTCCACGCACACGCGCACACGCACACTTTTGACTTTCTTCGTCTTCGCGACGTCTTATGCGCGCGTGAGATTAAGCGAGGGGAAAAAAAAAGTAATGAATTGTCGAGACGCGAGAGACGTTCTTTTCTCTCACTCGTTCCGTTCGTTTTGTCTGATTTACTCCCTATATCCCTCGGCTGCTGCATGTTTTACATTCTCGCTTGTATACTTTTATAATTCTGGAAATGGAAGATCGGAGCAGATTTTGTCGTGAGTTTTTCGAATTTATGTTATCGTTCGGTGCATTTACTTATTGTAATTAAATCTCTATTTTAATTGTATCGTTAAATTGAATAAAAATACTAAATCAATTTGCTATCGGTGCAGCACATATGAAACGCCTTGATGTATATTCTGCAGGAAAAACATTAACAATATAAATGAATATGCCGAGGAACGAATTTTTCAAAACTTACAGCAACAACATATAAATTATTTTTTTTGACATTTCTGTATGACATTGTTCTCATGCATGAAGATGGATGGCCAACGTTGGAGCATTCTTTTTTAAAAAGCTTTTGTACCGCTGTTGAAAAATTTTATTTTTTACCGAGCAATTACTTATGCCGATTGTCACAAAAGAAAATAAGTAACATTTTTTTATCTCATTATATATACGGCATTCGTATGAAAGATATGAATGTCACGATACATTAGTCAAGTTCTACGTAGTATACTTAATACAATCCACATTTCAGATCGTCCGTTTCGTATGTTAAAGCCAATGAGCAAAAGAAAAACAATCTTATTCACCGCATCGTTACGAAAAAAAGATGCACATAAAGTATGTTATATACAATTCCTCGTATAAAATAAACGTATACTTGAAATATTAACGAAGAGCTTTTTATAAATATTAATTTGACACCTTGGTTTGGAATGTGCGACCGCAAACTGACTCTAAATATTCTCAACATGGATCATCGCCAGTAGTTGGCTCCTCAAACGTTGAAACCCCCCCGTTAACACGATACACCGACTGCTTACGCGGAAAACGAAGCAGCACTCGCTTATGTGCACGACGCAAGTATTCTAGATTTCCAGAAGGCGGCTTATTTTCCTCACTTATCCTCGCCTATGCTTTCCCCTAATTTCTGTACTAATGCAGATCAGTTTCCACCAGCCACGTGGCTCCTGCTGAGAGAAAGTCATACGATCTATATCCCTTGCTTCTTTGGTCGATTTGTGGTTGTGCTGCACTGAGAGAGAAAGAAAAGACGATTCCTGGGATGAGCACATGATTCACTTCTTTCTCCGTGTCTTCTTTTTTTACAGCCTCTCTCCCCTATACTTTCTTTTTCGGTAGAAAAGATATTTAGGTCTTTATATATGGGGAAAGTTTCGGCGAAAAGTGGATCCCTTCACCACCGTACGATATCATTCGTCATTGTATCGCTGAACGAAAGAAGGTTCGGTTCGGCACGATGAAAATTTGGTACTCGAGTACGTAGTACGTTGGTCGTAACTTGTTAGATTGACTGGCAATTCCTGTGAACTGTAGATTTGATATCGCACATCTGGATTGTAGTTATCGGCCTTTAAAAAAACGCTTTCCTTCAAAATTCCGCTCTTCTAATCCGTGCAACAAGTTTCCTGTACGATTTTATTTTACTTATTAGAAAATCTAACTACTCCAGCATGAAAGTGAACATTGAAGTAATCAATTGAAATCTAATAAATACAATTAGAAGCTTTATACACTTATTCAAAAAGATTCCGTATACAATTGTCATTAAAAAGCTTGAAATACAAGCTATTGCAGCCAAGCGCTAAGCACGTCAAAGCTGATGATGCGGTTTTAAGTTCGAGTTCCGATTGTTTCTTGTTATTTTACTTCCCTACACAAGTAGATAAATTTCTCCAAGCCCCAGTATTTATTGGTCACACCTACACCATTAAGCTCCTTTAAGCATTGTTTACGCAGCCAGTGAAGGTTGAAGTGTGTGTGTCTCCAAGTGCCCATGAGAATGATCCTCAAGGGAGGTGTACACACACGCTACGTCTATCTCTCTCTCTCTCTCTCTCCTGTTCTCTTCTTTCTTTCTAGCCGCGCCGACGGTTCAAGAGGCCTGTGCAAACACAGAGTTACGCGCTATACACACTTATACACCCCATGCCGATGTCTCGAGACCTCGGTCACTCAAATACCCCGTGTATACGTATAGCACATTTGGGAGTGAGAAAGAGAGAGAGAGAGAGAAATATAGCGGCTGTATAACGATCCGGAAAATCGAGTGGGAAGTGCGGCGGGGAAAGCGCTCCGTGTGTTTGTTTCTCCAAGATTACGCGGATGTAGAGGCGGGCAACAAGAACATTGTCTCGCGCGTTTTACTCGCTGCTCGTTCTCTCGACGCCCAAGATCTGATTCATTGGCGATGCTAATCCCAGTACACAAAATCTGCTGCCTGTATTTGTCGTAGGAAACTTGTAGAATGAAGGAGAGTTCAATTTATTGCTGATATAGTTGTTTGAGAGTTGTTGAATTTCTAAATCTGAATGGAATATGTAAATATTGTGAAATAATCAATAGAGATTTAATATAAATCGGTGTTCATTATTTGAAATAATGTAATATTTATGGTCAGCAAACATGATGTTGATTAAAAACTATTTACAATCGAATAGCTTTCTATATTTTAAAGCTTGGCGTGTACCTATACTCGTTATGGTTTATAAACTTTTATGTTAAATTTTAATCATCAAAATTACTAGGATTCGCAAATGATTCTCAATTGTATTGCATTTTGAGTATAAAATATAGTCGATTAGATAATACAGCGTAGATTAGTTACGCGTTACATTTATTGCATTTAACTTTTTCAAATTAAAAAGTAGATTCAGTCGAACAGAAACATTAAATATTTATAAAAAAAAAAAATCGTGTACCAATATCCGGTATATTCACGCCCGACATATATATACCGCATCGTTTCATAATCATCGCCGACTTACAACTCGACTTATCGATACAACGCAGCCACTACTACCGCAGGAAAAAACGGAAACGAAGAACGTCGGGAAGCATTAAAATACCAGAAATTGTTTTCGAAAAAAGGCAGTAAAAAAAAAATGTCTCCTCGTCTCGTTAGCTGCGCCGTCCCGACGAAATATACGTAAACGAAAATTTGTGACGCGTATTTTTCAACGGGACAGCTGTAGCTCGCGAGCGAGAGAGAGAGAGCAAAATAAGGAAAGTAGAACGAGCGAGCGAGTGAGAGAGAAAGAGAGAGATATATAGAAGCCTCCACGGCGAGAGTATACGTTACTTCGTGGTAGCTGCGGCTCTAAATCAGCCTGGAGTTATGCGTCGACTAATCGCTGGGCTGTACCCCTCTCCTGTTCCCTCTCCGACCCACAGGCGCACCACCGCCGCCGCCGCTGAGCAAACCAAATATAACTAAACGAAACGAATGCTTTAAACGACTCGACCGATTAACGCGTCTCAGCCACGCGACGACGACTTCACGACAGCTCTCTTGATTTTTCTCTCCCAACTGCAACAGCATCGTCGTATCCTCTACATGTCTTTTTTTTTTCACTCGTTTTTTTTTTATTTTCACACTGCTTGCGCAGCCATTTATCGATGGTCTATTTGAATTTTCCTTTTTTTCGTAAGTCGAGTAGGCTGTATTTTGTTATCCGAATTTGTACATTTTCATGTTATATTTAGTGAAAGGCGTGCGTAATTTGTCACAACTATATCTTCGAGTTTCGCTGAATTGTGTTTGAAAGTTTCGACGATTCGTGTCACTCGGCTATACAAGTTATATATTACATTAAATTTATTTAAAGCTTTGCAGTATCAGGCCAGTACTTCTTTTATAAATCCCGAATAAACAAACAGGAAGATCAAACAATCACATAAACCATAATATTTTTTCGCGAATACAAATGGATTTAGAAATTCTATAGACAAAAGACTGACTAATTCCACTGTGGATATATTATAAAATTTATCGACTGAAATTAAAACAGTTTGGATAAAACTAATTTATACTATAGGTATGTCCGCAAACGACTTGAAAATTTAAACGAAAATTAATAATTTCTATTTGTAAAATAATGAGCAAGCGCGAATAAGATCTTAGTTCTCATCGGTTCGGGTTCTTTGTAATTTTTAATTTATTTTATTTACTCGATATTAAGTCGTGGACTCAACACCACTCGTGTAGTTGCTAATACTATTTTAGACTAGCGTATACCTTAACTTACGTTCTACTTCTCGTACCAAAGTGTTTTCCCGATGTTCTGATTTTTATTTCTTGCACCGTCATTCCGCATCCGCGACATCAGGGAGTGTAGTAGATAAATAACTGTTAGAACACTGCCACGAAATTAGCCGCCGCGATCTCGTGTTCTCAAAAATAACCGCGCGTGGATTGATTAATAAGCCTAATAGACGCGGCGAACGAAGCCGCACGGCGAAAAGTGAATCTGGAAGTCTGCGCGTGGCACACTTTCTTACATAGCTCATCCGTCGATTGTCTAAAAAATAAAATAAAATAAAATAAAATATTAACTCGATTCTCACAATTCATACACTAGCCACATCTTATTTTTCGCGGACCGAATACTACAAAAGCTCCATATAGGCAGAAGTTTCAGTAATAAAGTGTTCCGCCTCAATCGTTGAATAAATGGTGAAACTGCTCGTAATAGATGAGAAAGAGTTTATAGAATATGAGCATATACAATTGGCTGGAGTAAAAGAGAAATAGAAAATGAATGTTTTGTGTACGGCACATTGCAGAATGGGCGCAGAGCGACTTCCGGGACGAGGCGAACAGCGGCCTGGGCAGGCTGGACACGTCGGGCCACGGTGCCCACACGCCCGGCGACAGCAATCCAAGCACACCGGGCACAGCGCCGGCCACCCCCTCGGGCGGCTTCTCCACACCCCAGTCGCGGAGTCGCACGAGCAACCTCAAGAGGCAGGACATCAGGCAAGGTATGACGGACGATGGTGAGATCGTCGAATCGTAGGCGCGCTTTATTCTCTCTCCTTCCTCTCGCCTCCCTTATCGCATATATTTACACCGGGTCGTGCGTTTTTAACTCGGGACACGCACTGCGGCGCGCGCGCCTAGCGATGACAAAGTTTTTGTCGAGACGATCGAAGCTAATTGTTATCGTACAACGCTAAAGAGTACACCGCTGTTTCCGAGCTAGACGTTGTTTGCACACTCTAAAACGCGACGATCGATCAATCACTTTTCTCAAAGTCATCTCTCTTTCGCTCCTTCTTTATTCACTTTGCGAAGCCTCTCTCTCTCTCTCTCTCTCTCTCTCTCTTTCCCACTGTATACGTATATATCCTACGGTAGTCTGAGAAAGTGCGACGCTGCACGAAGGGACCTTATGAGCGTTCGCGACGGGAGGTATATATGTATATGCGAGGGCCATCTGTGACAGTGGCAGGTGAGCTGCTGCTGCTGCGCGCACACGCTCGGTCCTTTCGACTCGCGCCTAATAACGGGTGCGAACATCGATCCAAGTGCTACGTGCAATTCCTCTCGTTAACGTCCGAGCCGAACACGCGGTAGCAGCGCAGCTCTACTGAGATCGATGACGCGCAAGAGCTCAATCTATATATATATATGTCGCACACGCCAAGATGTATCGGGATCAGTGCAAAGAGCTCGTTCGGGGTCCGTTCACCGAATTACCACAGAAATCTCGCTACTGTCTTTGAACGGGTTCGAAATTCTATAGAAGATTCAATTCAACAAGGATGTGCAACAATATTTATATACAAAGCAATCCTAATAATTCTACAGTATATCACAGCTTTGGTAGCAACATAGTAATTTTTCGTATATTCATCATAAATATTGCTACATCCTTTTTCTCCGTGTATAATACGCATAATAATATATTGACGTTTAAAATTAAAAAGTTAAAATTTCAACAATTTTATACGAATCACAAATGTGTGTATCATTAAAGTAAAAGAGTTAATACAGTGACTTCGATATAAAATACTACGTCAACTTACAACGATAATATAAACTGATGATAACAAATGTAAAGTAAAAATATGTGATGAATAAAAAGTGATCTGTAAAAAGTAAAGTGACCATGATTTGAATGGTTAGCGGCAGAAATCGTGCGGCATACTCGTTAAATAGATAGACGATTTAGGGACTTTAGGAGTAAATCCGACTTACCTAAGAAAGCAACTCAAGATCTCAACCTCATCCCCGGGATTACTGAGAACCAAGTGAGATCTGTCTCAGTTGTTGTTAACCAGAAACATAAGATTACGCATATAATTCAATTTAGAATACGGCCAGCTACTTCTCGGCTATACTTTATTTGACACTTTAAATGCAAGCTTTATTATCTTTGACACTTTTAGGAAACATCGATTTATATGAAACCGCAGTGTTTGGCCAATTTTAATTGAAATGCATAGCATTGTTTGATTATTTAATTAGGTCAATATTGTAATAAGAGAAAAAGCTGCTAGAACGAAAATTTCAATAGAACGTATTAATGAAAATTGTCAGCGATAAGTAATTTATTGAAAATGGAATGATAATAGAAAAAAATTGAAAATTCAATAATGTAAGAGCTAAAGAGATACACAATGTCATTTGTGCTGTCCAGTAAACTCAGTGGAAGAACGGCTAAATCTAGGGAGAGAGAAATAGAGAGAGAAAAAAAAAAGAAAACTGACGTAGCGATTATTGATAGATTTAGGACGATGAGCTTACGATGACAGACTCGTTACTTTTTATGCCTCCTATGGTCTTTCTTTCCCTTTTACTACGACCTTTCATTCCCACGATCAAAAAGCAATTGTCAGATTGCCCATCAGACAGCCCGAGAGAGAGAGAGAGACAGCTCTCACTCTGTATATAGGAAAAAAGTCGTTGAATCATTGATTCCCTGATGATGATCGCTTCAAGTTCCATATGTTTTATGTTTTGCTGTATCAATATACTGTGATATTGCGACTTTCAGTGTCCCTTTACAAATAGAATTATTTTTGATAACGTAAAGCATATTCCATCGGAAGGTACTTTAGTCGTAACTTTTCATACTTTCTACAGGTTTTTTAGTTTCCGAATGCTATACGACCGAATGAAAATGAGCGAATCTGCACCCGCATTTCATTGCCTATACCCATAAACTGTCGGCATTGTACCGATCGTCAAATCCATCACAATTTACTCTCAAAAGTCTTATATTATACATTCTTTGAGAAATCCATAATTTCTGGATGGGGTTTTGCAGGTATGCGCACACCAACGGAGCCAAAGCACGAGCTCGGGGCATGCGGCGTCGTCTCACCGGGTGTAGTCGGGGTGAACGACGCGGACGACAAGGACGGTAAAAAGGGCAAACGCCAGAGGCGGCAACGCACGCACTTTACGTCGCAGCAGCTGCAGAATCTCGAGGCTACCTTCCAGAGGAACAGATATCCGGACATGTCGACCAGGGAGGAGATCGCGATGTATACCAATCTCTCCGAGGCGCGAGTCAGGGTAAGCTACTTTTATCGATTAGACTGATTTCGTTTTTTGTTTCTTGCCTCGCGATCGCCTTATTATAGGGGAAAATATTATATACATGGAAGAACCCAAGTCGTTTCTAAAAAGTTAAAAATGGCTTTTAGTGGTGTTTTTTTTTTGTGAAAACTGATAAGCGATTTTTTTTAATTATAAAAATGAAAATATGAATTGAAATACGAGCCATACGTTATATACGAGTCAGACTCGAGTGCAATTAATTAAGACGATTGAAAAGTTTGAAGGTATTTTATTTGGAGATGAGCTTGTAAAATAAGCATATTGATCAGTGGCTTCATTCAGCTTGCCGGTGTCGATTACTAAAGAAACACCCATAACATACGTTCCTCTCGTTACGAGCACTGACGCGCGCTCTTAAGCTCGCATCAGACACTCGACTAATAGCTAGCGCCAACATTTGGTCGCGCCATCTTGACGCGAAAACTTTTTTTTTTCACGCCCGCAATAACACTGGCAGGATGATACGCAGAAGCTTACAATTTAAATATCCAGATTCGCGACGGTTGATAATGAGATGCTAAAAGTAAGCGGGCGTCGATGCGCAATGAAAGTATAAATGGATAGATGGATAAAAAGGACAAAGAAAAATTTAACTGTAAATAAATACACCGAGACCATAATATTTTAATCCGTACACACCTAAATAGAAAATGTTTAAAAAAGTGTCGAGTCTACTAAAAATCAGAATCACCTCGAGAAATCAGCTGCCAGGGGCTTTTAAATCGAAATCGCAGTTGCACAAGGACATATATATAGAAACTCGCGGCATTGCGATACTCCGAGAAAAATGCACCGCTGCTGCCGGGGCCATATAATTTTCGCAAAATCCACCCGCGCACTACACTGGCAATGTTGTTCACCGCGCAGCTTCATTTAATACTTGCGCCACTGCTCACACACACACCCACACACATCCACACACATAGACGCATTATACCACCCAAGTTTCAAAAGCGCGCTCAATGCACGTATATATACACACACACATAGAGTAGAGAGAGAGAGAGAGATTGGCGCACTCGGCAACCCGATTTTGCATTTATAGCGGCTCGCGCGTATAGAGCTACGCCCATATATACACGTATATAATAGCGGTGGCCGTTGCCGCCACCGCCGCGCAAGAAAGGTATGGCGCCGGACGGCTCTACACACACAGGCATCAACGCACGCACACACACACACACACACACACACACGTACACAGTGTAGAGTGGAGAGAGAGAGCGTATA
>UELU01089526.1:0-11691 GCA_900490025.1 Megastigmus dorsalis
CGTAACGGTCCCCGCCCGTCGCCACCCTGATACTAGTGTCTTGCCCTGGTGGATCTATCTATCCCGTGGGATTACGGAATAGATAGACCCGGAAAAGAGGGAAAAAGCTTTCCTTACTCCGTGAGCAAGTAAGCACGCAGTGGTTTACTTACTGTAGAGTAAGTGCTTGCTTAAGTGGATGCGGACGGGATGGGTTCGGCAGGGAATTTTGAGCCGCCTCACTCGTATCGACTACCATGCACTAGATAGATGATGGAGATCGTAGGCTTCTCACTCTTCCAGGTTGGATAGCAGACGCATTATCATGCTACTGAATCAGGAAGAGCACACTGCTTAGTGTAACGGGTTTATAGAAAAAGAATAATACTTTCTCTATTCACCGCGAGAACACTCAAAAGGCGCACATATATCAACACCACAAGATGCTTCTATCTACTGCCACGTAATGGACAGCAGATAGAAGTCTGCTTGCTCTCTTTTCACGAGGCTCAATGGAAAAGTGTAACCCTGAAATAAACTTTTGTTAGTAAAGGACAATCTGACCGCCCCCCACCACCCAAACATGCCCGACGTTTCGAGCCCGCTCCGGCTCCTCCTCAGGGACCCTCCGCAGAAATTTTTGAAGGTGTCATTGAAATATTCACTTGAATTTTTGCTAGAAGATAGATAATTAATAGACGAAGTGCACCTGTATTTGGGATTTGCATAATTTTACCTATTTATTTAGTTATTACTAATTATTATTTATATACGATCGGTAAAACAGTTTGAGTGGTAACTGTAGGACTTTGACACCCCCTTAAGCCCCTAGTACCATAATGGTGTACTAATGGAATGAGTCATATCTAACAATGTGACAAGATTAATCAAAATCACAATGGTAATATTCTACTCACTGCGTCACTACCTTAATAAAAGGAAATGAATAACCAATACGATACTAATTCTGCACTATTCTTATTAAATATTAAAGCAGAATTTAATTAGTCATTTAGTTTCCAATATTTTAGCATTGGTACTTATCGCAAATTTATAAAAAGAATAACAGAACATACAAAATCCAAAGTTTCCGAATAGTGCGAGTTATTTCAAATTACGAAGTTACAAAGGAATCCATCCTAAGGGCTAAGTTTAAGGATCAGGATTGTTTTATTCTTGGAATACAGGATTAGTACTGGTCTCGAAATTTTTTACAACACAGCAGGGCTTCTAAAATCAAAATTACTTTAAGGAGTTATGTTTTTACTCTTTTTTAATCTTAATCGTTCCAAGCCTGAGACTATCTGAGGGCTAAGTTCATTTACTCAAAATTATCGTGTTGGTACAGGATTATTATTATTATTATTATTTTTTTTAACACAACTTTTTCAGCATAATCTCAATATTAATTTAATTGAGTACACTTACAATAAAACTCGTGCGAGAACCGAAAAAGAACAGGACTGAAACTTAAATAATTAACCTTGCATTATAAAATTATCTGTTGTTTTGTATTCTGCTTGCTATTCAATCCTATAATAATGACTATGATTGTTAACATAATAAAAATCATTATGAGCCTTAAAGTTAGATACTATTTACTATAATTTTATTATATTAAACTAACACAAGTCAATAACAAAATTCTATTTATATTACTATATTAATTGTAACGGCATTATTTATTATTTCACCTTTTCAATTTAAGTATTTCATCTACCGCCATCTACTGCATCTTAATTGCAATATGAACGAAAGTCGAAATGTCAGAACAACAATTAGTATTTTCAACGTAACCTCGTCATTTGCAATCCCACGTGTCCGGTGTCAGCTGCCCTTGTTTATGTTTTCAGACCGTCGAGTGAAGTTGCCGCACTCCAGAGCCTGTACAACTCTAGTTCATCGGCTATTTTATCCCTACACTTTCGGTAACGATCGCGAGTAATAAATATTAACAATACTTATTACAAATGAACAAAAATGTTTCTGGTAACTAAAAAATAACCTTTCGACTTATTTTTATCGCGTCTACAAGAATATGAAACAAAAATTCTCTTAAAATATTTTTCTGAGAAAATAATTTTTTTATCTTTTCAACCAATAATTTTACATTAATTCTGGTTACACCATTGTATTCTTATCCAAACTCCAAGTCTAATGCGACCTGCCGCATCTATTTTCTTCAATTCAATTCTGAGTAAACTGAGTTCAAAAGTGCTGCGTTGGAACTTTGTCACGTTGTATATATATGATATATATATATATATATACATTGAGACCTGCTATTCCTTGTGCATCTTTTTCTTCCACGTCTACTACGAATTTAGTCTTCATCAAATCTGCTCCAATTCCTAGCTTATTTTTCAATTGACTAAAGGATGACACTAATTTTTCTATAATGGGCGATTTTGTGCAAGCAGGTGGTGATGAGTCTTGATCTTACGTAATGTTCGTCTCTTTTAGTACGTCTCAGGGTCTTAAAAGGCTACGGCAAAATTGAGGTACTGGACGTGTTAAACTTTGTCTTCTAGGATGTATTTTTTTTACATTGTGTGGTTTTTCTATAGCAGTTCTAGTCGAAGTTTCATTATTTTTTTACGCTTTTCTACTGATGTCTGCATTTGACGTGCTGGTGGCTTGTGGGCTTGTTTGCTGACAAAATATGTCGAAAATCGAGTCCAATGATGACGAGGTGTCCTTTAATTTTAAATAATCTGGAATATCTTTTAATTTTTCCAGTTCAGTAATTCTTTTCTTATGTTGTATGCGTGGTTTATTTAGCTTTGGATGTTGTTTTGCTATTTTTGCTTCATCATCTCCATGTGAGCTCTCTATGTGGTTATCCAGAGCGCGTCGCGTAACATCTCAAATGCGCGCTGCTGTTTATTTCCCCACTCAAACTCTTGATTTTACCTTAGCAATTTTGTTAGTGGGAGAGCTGTCTTTGCAAGCCTTCTATAAATCTCCTATAATATCCCGCTAAACCTAAGAATAGTTTAATTTTCTAGGGGTTTCGTTGGGTCAGGTTTCAATTGGCCTTTTCCTACCATATACCCTAAATAAGTGGCTTCTTTTCGTAAAAAGTTGCATTTTTGGGGTTCTAAGGTGAGATTCGCCTTTTTCAGTCTTTTCATCAGACGATCAAATTTCTTTTCGTGTTCTTGCAATGTTTTAGCAAAGATGATTATATCGTCTAGATACACGAACAGTTCTATGCCTTGAAGTCCTGCTAGAACTAGATTCATCATGCGCTGGAAGGATGCTGGGCCATTTTTAAGTCCCATTGCCATACGTAAATATTGGTAGTAACCGTATGGTGTCGAAAACTTTGTTTTATGCGCATCTTCCGGGTCCATAAGTATTTGATGGAATCCCGATTTAAGATCAAATGTCGATATATACTGCGCTTGGCCTAACTGATCTAAAATATCAGTAATAATAGGCAATGGATATGCATCGCCTATTGTTTTATCATTGAGAGATCTAAAATCAATGACTAGACGCCACTTTTGCTTTCCACTTCGTCTGTGCCCTTTTTCTTGACGGCGACCAAGGGCAAGCAATAGGGAAATATAGATGGTGATATAATCCCTGCGTCTACTTGTGCTTGTACGTGCTTCAGTATCACTTTTTTAACAGAAGGTGGATGTCGGAACTGCTTAGTGCGTATAGGTAATTCATCATTGGTCAGAATTTTATGGCTAACCACTGTAGTAGCGCTGAAGCGATTTCCAAGTAAATGAAACAAATTTGCCCATTTTTCTATAAGACTGTTGTCATGATCCTTTTCCTCTGCATTTAAACAATCGGTGTCCATAAGTTTAAAAACTTCTTCCTCTCTATTAACTGCAACTGTGGCAGATTCTTTGAATATGTTTGTGAAAGCGATGCCCTTATTGTACAAAAGTCGGTCATCCTTGTATTGAGTGTCTGTTTTTTCTTTCGCGATTTCGCAAGTTTCCAATTATACTAGAGGGGCCTCTATAGTGATTGGTTTGCTGCTTATATTTATACACATTATAGCAGCTTTCCCCTCGATATACTCGACTACAGCATTTCCTATTAAAATGTTTGGATTTATGTCGAGTAAAGGTACAAATCCTTCACTTGTATCGCGCACTGTGCCTGACGCCACTCCATTTATTTTATAAATTACTTTATTATCTATTTTAAGATGACTTTTAATGTTTTTCATTTTTATGAACTCCACTTACGTAACTCCAGCTTTGCTAACGGAGATTATTCTAGCGATGTTGTAGCCCGGTCATGGCCTGGCTGCCCGCGATGTCTATGCCCGTGACCTGCATTCGTTTCTGTTGCGTTAGCGTTATTATCCTGGGCTGGTGGCACCATTTGTATGCGCTTATTCCTAAGTGCATTTATTAAAACCAAGCATTTGCAAAATTCGCAGGTTCCATCGTATTTCTTCTTCTGGTAATCTTTTTCCAAATGACCATTTCCACGACAATAATTGCAAGTTTTGACGGCTGGTGCTATCCTTACTGCAGCGTTTTTAAGGCGACAAATTCCAGCTTCGCACAAGTTCTTTGAATGTTTTTTCCGCCGCTTTAAGCTTATCTGGAGCAAACCGTCTAGGGCGTTTAGCCACTGTAGGACCCGTGGTCACAATAGGGTGAAACACGTCCTTCTCTTTCACTGGGATTCGTTGAACCGCTCTTATCCGAGATAAATTCAGCGAGAATGGCACAAATATCTGCAGTCGGCGAAAGGTTTGATCGTATTCGCCATTACCCAGGGAAAGGGTTTAGCAATTCCGAAGGTGTGAGCGCTGAATGCAGGATGGATTGATCTGTGTCTTTTAAGATCAACTAGAAAACCGTAATTGTTTAAAAAATCCGCTCCTATTATGGGATAAGGTACGTCCGGTACGCAGAAATTCAAAGGTGTCTATACGCGAATCATTTGCAGCATATAATTTAAGGGATGTCGGCTTTGCGCTACTCTTATCGGCTACTGGCAATAGTGAAATATATGCCCCTGTATCGATAAGAAAGATGCGTCCTGAAAGACAGTCGCGTATGTGAAGACGGCTTGACTCATGCTAGACCTTCACCCACCGTCGAAACAAGGAACGGTCACTTTAGTTTCCTGGGTCTTATCGACGGTGCAAGACGCCGCGCCGTATCCTCGCAACTAAACTCTTTCTCTCCGAATTTTCTATGTCGCCAACACATTTTCGCGTCTTGTTCTCTACTCTTAGAATGATTTCGAAATTTCGATTTCTTTGAAGAGGCGCATGAATTGCGAGAGCTATTTTGTTTTACAAAACGATCAAATTTTGCACTAAAGACGTTAAGGTCTGCAGCAGTATGGTCGACTATGTCGATGCTTGATGTAACCATGATAGCTTTCTCTACTGCAGCTGCATTGTATCGCGTTCCGGGCGTAGTATATCCCACGACGAGATTTGCGAATTTAGCTAACTCTTGCAGCTCGGTAATCTTGGAAAGTGCTAAGATTCTTCTGCATTCGGGTGGCAACTGATCAAGAAACATGCCAAGGATCTAAAAAGGTTTACCGTCGGTTAAAACCTGTCCGTTTGGTAATTGCCGCAATTTGTTCTCGGAAGACGTGCCGCTGATTAGTGATTAAATCTTTGATCGACGCGATTACTTCGAAGTCGAGCGCTGATATCGCGATGTGAGCTTTTGTGTTATCATTTGTAATTTTCGCCGTGCGACATGTAGAGTTTACGTGGAGAAACCAAAGAGCTGGATCATTTTGAAAGAAGACCGGTATTTTCGGAATACGGTACGAGTCTACGCGATGTGTTGTCTCTTGAGGAACTGGATTAGCAGTGGCAATGCCAAGCTCAGCATGAATCTCTTATACCGCCGGTATTTTAGCTACGAGATCGGCTTGCATTGCCAAGGTCCTTCGACATTTACACTTATGCAATTTCAAGTTATGTACACACGTAGGCGCATCACATGATAAATCAACACTACCTCGAACACTTTCGCTTCTTAAAAAGAAATTTTTGGACACACTCGTGCCTTGCCAATTTTCGTACAAGTCCTTCAAACGCAAGAAAATATATTTTTTAACGAATAGCGTGCCTTGTTAAATGCTTAAATCGATAAATTATCAAAACTCATTTCTCATCGCCATTAAAAAATTTTAAAATCCGTTATAAATTCCAACTCATTTGTCGTAACGATCGAAAAAAATTTAAAATCTATTTAAAATTTTTGAAATTCGTTGATCATTGCGGTCGACAAAAAAAATTATTGTTTCAAATTTTGGAACTGGTTGACCGTTCTGTTTGAAAAGTTTTAAAATGGCCGTCTTGTTTGCTTCAGTTTACTCACAAAAACCGTGATCACAGCTTTCGCGGGAGATTTTACTGTCAAGATGGCTACGCTTTTTCTGCGAATGGACAAATATGTATTGGCCTTACTTTCAAAAAGCACGAGCAACAGCAAAACTTTTCGTATTGAAATTGTTTGTAATTTCGCTCTCGCACCTAATGTACTTGTAATCTAATAACGCAGGATGGTCGCCGCTAACGCTACTTCCTGGACTGAAATTTGCGAGTTCTGAAGGTTTCGATAAAGTTACATTGGAAGGTGCGCTAACAAAGCTCGTTGGTGTCAACGTTGAGAAGCGTGCTGATGAAGCACGCCGTGATGTCCGCGTTGTAAGGCATGCTGACAAAGCACGCTAATGTCTGCGTTGCGAGACGTGCTGAGAAAGTGCGCTGAAGCCCTCGTTACGAGGCGTTCTGAGAAAGCATGCTATTTCAATATGGGCGGCCACGTAGCCTAGCCCAAGAGGAAGATGCTTGACATTGGCGGGATGAGAGACGCCGTCGCCTGACCGCGCTCTTGATTTTCCGCGCTGTTGAATGGCAGGTGCCGTAAGGCTCCCAGCGACGACAATTAGCGGATTCCCTCAGTTGTTTGTGCTCCTCCTCATTTGACGCTCGGCTGCACTCCTTGTAAAAGCTCACTTCCGTCTCTCCGAACTCGGGATCACGAATGTCGAGATTATGGAGTGTAGAGACCTGCAGGAGTCGATATCAGGTCCGTTCCTTCTGAACGTGTTCGGCAAGGGTGAAGGAGTAAATAGGTAAGTGATATATATAAAAGAAATAGTTATTTGTTTACGGCTCTTTTTGATCGCTCACACTTCGTACGTGCTGACTACTCGGCACAGACGCTGGAGTATCTCTGTCTCGGAAAACGTGGTTTCGCTCTCTCTCTCTCTCTCTCACTCTTCGTTCCATGCTTCGCTACCCCCACTTCTTCAACTAGCAACATATTCGACGCACAGTACCTACACTAATATTCTTATTGGTGCCATCTGTCCACGATGATAGTTCTACATACTTAATTTCTGTAGGAGTTATCCATATAATAATTATCATCATCAACTGAATTGTCAATTACTATGTTTAATTACTATGTATTATATTACTTTTATGTACAATACAGATAAAAAATGTAAGCCAAGAAACTTTCGTATCCTTTTTTTTCTGGAACATAATATATATGTAGATTTTTAGTGTCTTCTTTTTTATTAACTGGATTCTGATGCATGTGTTATAACGGTATATCTGCTGTTAGGTATATCAGTTATGCTATTTAATTCCGAGTTACGACTCGAATCAACTTAATAGTATTCACTTAGTATATGGGAAAGGGTTTAAATAAATCACTGATCAATTAACATGAAAACAAAAATAATTGAATTAACATTTATTCAAAGATCGACTAAAACTCAACGACTTGAGTTTTAACAGTTGAGCGCCAGCCGAGTTTGTTTCTCGGCATGAACGAATACTAAGTCCTACGGCTAACTAGTCGCGAGACCCCTGTTCCGGGTGGCGAATTCAAGGTGAAGCCCGAAATTCGAAGTTACGAGTTATTCACGAATATCTAGTTTCGAAATATTACTACGAGAATTTAGGTTCGACAAAATATGAATATTCGTTTCGACACGACGCGGCGATACGACCGACACTCACTCGCGTTCTTCCACCGCGTTTCGCGATGTATCTCACACTTGATTTGTCGACCCCGAAATCAAGCGTTGGCACAACAATATCTGTGCAACTTACTTTTTCGAAGTACAACGAAGTTGAAGCCTCTCAAGAGTTCGATGGATAACGATGGTTGAGGGCACGTGGCAATGAAATTACAAACGATTTTTAATCTATTATTTCGACGATTCGAGTCCTACTCTAACGGCGTCCCGGAGCAAACAGACAGAACGAAGCATCAAGTGCTCGCGAGTCGATTCGTTCCGCGAGCTTCCCCCCTGCTCCGTCGCCCGCTTGCCACTCCTTCGTTCCGCTTCGTCTAGGGTCGCGCATCTTCGCGACTACTGCTGTGCTGCTACGCGCTGCTATTTCTGATGTTTCTGTCTCCCTCTGTGTTGTGAGTGTATGCGGCTTCGAGTGTACTTCTTGATTCTCTTCGTGTAAAGGAAGTACACGAGAAGAAGTGCTGATTCTTGAGGTGTTTGTTCAGTGAGTGCCGCTTTATAAGTTCTGAAGATTTGGAGACGATGCAGCCAACAGTCTGCGAGATACGAGCAGATCCTGATTTCGAGGTTAGGTGTCATCTTTCCAGTGTTTACTCCGCTTATCAGTTTCGACGTTGGAGAGTTTCTGCTTGCTGCTCCTTCTTCTAGGCGAGATCTAATCATTATAAAAGAGAGTTTCGAGAATCTGCTGCTAATATTCTGTTTATTTTGTGTGTTTACAGGTGCAGCGTAGCTGTTGTTAATCAATCCTGGTAGTTGGTGATTTCTCTTTCTGCTTCCAGAGGTTTCTTCCAGTTACTACCAGCTTCTACAATGGACGAGTGCAAAGGTAATCTATTTTCCTTTCGTAATTCAAGTTTCGATAATTATTTCATGCATATTATTTCTATTTACAGGTTTTGGACAGGCCGTGCGAGCTCACAGCTGAGTGTTTCTTCTTGTCTGTGTCTTGCTGCTGCTGTTTCTTGATGACAGCTGATGTAGACGACTGAGAAGGTAACTATAAGTCCAATCCTTTATTGTATTCGAAACGATATTTCATATTATCATATATTTTGCAGGTATGACAGCGAGTATCCGGCATCCTGTGTGTTTCTAATTCGAGTGTGCAGAGGTGGTGAGAGTATTCTTTTCTCTTGAGACGGTAAGCATGTTTCCAATCCTTATTTTTTATATTTCAGATCTTTACATGTGTCTTCTTATCTGTTTACAGGTGTTCGAGACTACGAGTGGACCATAGACGAGGGTCCACGAAGAGGCAAGCAGCCTAGGAGCAGTGGGACAGTCCCTTCCAAGGAGAAGGCTGCCTTTCGTCATCTTCAGCTGCTTCAGGGGATCTACGCAAGACAATGGGAAGAGCTCGCTAGCTCTCTAGTTCTAAGTGCCATATTTAGTTTAGTTAGGATAGTTCGAGTGGGCTGTTCGCTCTAGATTAGCTAGGCTTGTAATAGTAACGAGTAATATACCGTTACAGTGTATATTTAAAATTTCTGATAAAATCCTTCTATGTTAGTTCGTTTCAATATCTAATATTTCAACATTTTTAAAGTAAAATTTATGATTTTTCGTTCCCATATGTTTATTAATCACTAAGGTTGTTTCTTTTATTTATGATATATATTTTTTTCATGTTTATTAATGCGAATGAAAACTTTTCTCTTTCTTTTACTCACATAGCTAGCATCACAGTCTTTACATTGTATTTTATAAACTACATTATTATGCTTATTTTTATCAAACTTATCTTCGTCCCTTTTTATTATATTACACAAATATTTAAATATTTTCGGTACTTTACGAATAGAAAATAAATATATCCGTAATTGAAATTAAATATATTATGTAATATCGTCTGTAAATGTACTTTAGAATAGTATAACTAATATGTAATTAATTAAAAATTAATGTAATCTTGGAAAGGGCGGTAAAATAATCTCCGAATCTTTGTTATGAACATTAATATAGAAGTAATTTGAATATACAAAGCAACAAGTGTTTTCAGGAATGGAGATGTTAAAGATGTTTTTAAGCATTTTTCGAAAAACTTTTTTTTCTATGATAGAAAGCTTTTCCTATACTTTTATATTTTTTTCAGGTAGGAGTGTATGTCACCACTACTCTCTATTGCTTGGACTATCCGATAAGGTAGTAGTCTCTTTCTTCGTATTTAAAAATGACATCTATAAACAACTCCAACCGTTTTAAAACTTTTCCATTCGATTTTATTTTTCACATTAATTATTTAATTTTAAATTTAGTTGACATTAATTTTTGCACAATTTCTTGCAAACACTGAACAGTTTTAACAACTTAGCGCTAACTAGGCATAATGGCATAATTTTTATGGGTTTTGTCATGCATCTCCCTCACATAGCCTTCTGCCATTGCATATATAGTTAAATAATATTATATGCATATTATGAAAAAAACCAAACGCAGAACTGCACCTTATTATTTAAATTTTAAATAAATACTTTCCGTTTTACCAACTTCTGACGATATTCTCGTTTTTCATATACTTATCCATCATTTGGCCTTCTAGCATCAGGCTTTTTTAAAGCAATTAATAATCTTCTACATTATATTAATTTGCGTGATGTGTTATGTGAGTGTTTCTGTAAAAATCCCCTTAATACTGTAAAAAATATTGCGAGATATGTTTTTTTTATCAATAATTGGAATCGCATTATATCAACACTTGACTTGATGTACTTGATGTCATTCATATTTTATTCATTTTATTTTTATGGGCTATCAAAGTGGGTAAAGAAGCGTACGTACGTACGTACGTACATGTCCATTATAAAATTAAAAAACTCTCTCTATAGTACACATATACATATGTACATGTATAATTTCATTTTTTATCACTTTTCTCTTCTTCTCTCTTTCTTTCCCCTCTCCTTTTTCTCTCTCTCTCCTCTCTCTTTCGCTATATATATGTACATAGATATACATAATATTATTTATTATTATTTTCCTCTCTCTTTACACTCCTCCTCTCTCCTCTCTCTCTCTCTTTCCTTTCACTCTCCTCTCTTTATATATATATATATACATAGTTTGATTTTTTTCATTTCTGTCTCTCTCTCTCTCTCCCTCTCTCTTTTGCTCACTCTATATATAGTTTTATTTATTTATCTTTAGGTTTGGATTTTTATGGGGTTTATAAATTTATGCTATTTTTAGTTTTTATGGTTTTTTTGGGAGGTTTTGATATATTTGTGGTTTTTATTTTTATGGGGTTTTTAGTTTTATGGGGTTTTTATTTTTTATGGGGTTTTTATTTTTATGGAGTTTTTATTTATATGATGTTTGATTTTTTTACGGGGTTCTCTTATTTGTTATGGTGTTTTCATTTTTTATGGGATTTTGATTTTTTATGCAAATTTACTCTTAATACTGTAAAAAATATTACGAGATATTTTTTTTAATAATAATTGTAATCGCATTATATTAGCACTTCATTTGATGCTCTTAATGTCATTCAATTTTTATTCATTTTTTTTATTTATGGGCTACGAAAGTTGGTAAAGGAATGTACCTGCATTAGTAAATTATAAAACTCTCTCTCAATACATATACATATGTACATACATAATTTTATTCTTTATCATTCTTGTCACTCTCTCTTCCTTTCCTTTTCACTCTTTTCTCTTTCTCTTTTCTTAGTTCGCTGTATATATACATTGATATACATAA
>UELU01089687.1:1973-14189 GCA_900490025.1 Megastigmus dorsalis
ATGCCGCAAATTCACCCTAGTGGCGGATCATGAGCCATTAACGTGGATGCACAACCGAAAAGACCCCGGACAAAGACTGATGCGCTGGATGTTTAAGTTCGCAAACTACCAATATACCTTTAAATACAAGCCAGGCAAACTAAAATGTGACGCCGACGCTTTATCGAGAAATCCACCAGAAGAGAAACTATCAGAGAACCAAATAAACCAAACTCTTCCACAAATAAAAATATTAACGCTGCGTCGTAAATCATCAAAAGAAACCGAAAAAGTAGAAGAAGCCCCTAACCCCAAACCAAAAGGAGATAAACTCACCCTCCCTCCGTTTAGACCACGATCTCACACAACAAGCGAGACAATGGAAAAACGCCCGCGCGGACGACCGATCGGGGTGAAAACACAAAAAACGACTCCTCCTATCGAACACAGTGTCATTGCTGCGAGAACAAGAGCGAGAATCAAAAAATATAACGATAAACAAAACCAAAAAACCTCAACCTGGCCCATACCGCGTACACCTTCATTTGCAAACCAATCACTTTCAACACCACAGACAATAAAAGATCCAGTAATACCTAGTATATCAATAAACGACAGCGATCATACGTCAACGATCACATTGCCACCCAATACTCGAAAATCAATATTCTCCTCAACTGAAATCGGAAAATCTGACGACAACAGACCCCACTTTATGATCCTAGAACAAGTGGACTCAGAATAGAGCCAACTTCTAGCGGAAGCGACTCTAACACGCAGGTTTCACTACAATCGGATCCCCCTTGGATAGAGATACATAAAGAAATTGAAATAACCCCAGTCAATAGTGAAACCGACGATGATGCTTTCACATCAGACACAACGACTGAACTCTTAGCTCCTACACACTACGAGACTACAACAGAATCCCATTCTATAACTCATGACAAATGGAATGAATCAAATATACGCAAAACACTACATCGGGAAATAAAAAGAGCTGACGATCAACTCGAAAAGAAACTACGAGACAGATTCAATAAAACGGGCCTCTGGTATTTCCGAGATCGCCCGGAAGAACCACCGCCCAAACCATTGCCAGCATATTACTCGGAAGGTAGTCAACCCATACCAGAACACAGAGAAGAGTTAGATAAGAAACTGGGAACAGAAGCCCAAAAGTCAAGAGCTACTGTCCTAGCTCGAAGAGTGCGTGCACTTTTGGATCAGGTCTCCTTGGCTTTGCAGCCTGGGAAGGCTGCATTCTCTCAAGAGGGGGAGGAAGCACACGAAAAGACAAAAATCTCGCCTTAACAGCCGTAAAACGTGCCTACAAATACCCAGGAAGAATCCAGCGGAGACGAAAGTGATTCAGAATCTTCAGACAAAGACGAAATTTCCGATATCCCCGCGACAACTAGAACCCAACCCGAATGATGTCGACAACTCCCACAATACAACCCATTCCATCCACCGCTGGAAGCACGCCCCTCAAACAGGACACAAATAAAATACCTCTCTAAAAATGTCTCTCGCTGACCAACGTAGCACAGACAAGGAGAGACAAATCTATCATGAGGAATGCAACAAATACGTGGAGCGTAGCCTCCTCAACCTCCACGAAAACACGTGCAAAAAATTGAGATCCCCACCTCTTCTCAAGCAAACCACACCCGAGAATTATACCCAAAAACGCAGTACGAAGGACCGAAAGAACCCAACACCACTACCTAGCAATAACAGAAACCTTAATGCAAGCTTAAACCCTCAGCAAATATTAGAGAAAATCAGCGAACTAATCTCTAACCAACCCACATACTAATATCTACATGTGCATGACCAACCCGCTTACCTCTTAAAATTCTCATATTCAATCTTCTGGAATTACCCAACACACTAACCTTAACAAAACCATTGTTTTTATTCCAGGCTGCATAAATAAAAAAAAAAAAAAAAATTATGTCGGACATCGTTATTGTAGGATGTTACCAAGAGAGATTGGACACAATCGTCCTCCTCCTTCAACCGCCGTGTAACTTCCGCTAAATAACCCAATACCTAAACGAGTTCCTCGAACCCACGGCCATTACTTGGGTTACAACGGAAGACGGGCTGATACAGGTGACAGTTCGAATTAAACTGGACAGACCCGGACTCCGAGTGGCGGAAGAAGAACCCATCAACTTTGGGAACGTCCTGCCTGACGCAGACCCAGATGATTACGAAGACGTCGACATAATAGCAGAAACACCGAACGAACCCGAAAACACATTAACGGCTCTAGTGACCAGACTGAATATGTCGATCCCAACAAAAATAGGGAACCAAGAAGATGCCAAACATGGGGATGGCAACGGAATCACCAATGTCAAAGAACCCAACGACGCCACACCCACCACTGCAACCGGTGCGGTGCCCAAATGGGACGACCATATCATCGTTATAAGAGTACCTTACGAAAACACGTATGCCGATGCAATAACACAACCCAACCCATTTCTCAAAGTTCGGATCCATAGAGTACTTCTATTACGTTGAAACGACGCCATCGCAAACAGGGAAGAAAGGGTACACGGGTGTAACGTTTAGACCTTCCCCCGGATGCTCGAGTATACCAGGGTTTTAGGGAAGGGATGAGCTCGCGAATAAACAGTACAACTGTTTATGAAAAGTAATAAAAGTAAAACGTTTATTCTTTAATTGGTGGTGGAGGACACTTAGAGATGTATGAAACAGAATAAGAACGTAACGAGTTGTAATTATCGATGATTCTCAGCTTGGTTTTACATTTATGCGGCTAGTACGTGATTCCGACGAGCTATTCTATCGCGAATAAGCTATATACACTCGGGCGAGGCTTCTATACGCGAATATGGATGAATTCAGTAATTGGGGTACGGTGACCCAATTACTGACACCCTACGGATTCAGATTCTGGTGGTCCTAACTAAGGTACCAGTCCAGACGCGATGTCTCTACGACGATTTCTTAATAGTGTCGGTAACGGGGGGCACCTCAGTTACCGACATCTCACAAAAACGCGGGTATAATGCCTAAACATAGGCGAGAAGAACGGCTATTGTTAGTGTAGGACGCTGACGTGCACGGAGGCGCCCCTCGCGTGCCGGTTGTCGATCCTCGTCCCTTTCACCCTGGAGCACCAGAGGTGGAGGGGGCAAGTTCGCCACGTTCGTCTTTATTCACTACCTGGAGCACCAGCGCATTGAATAAAGCCCGTGCGTATAGCGGGGTGGCTCGTATTACCACATGTTCCGATTAAGCCATGGAGCACCTTAGACTTAGCCGGGACGATGGGGCTAGATGGTTATACCGCCACCAGGAGCACCTGTGTGACGGTCTAACCCTGAAGCATTAGGGATATTCGACCCGGGTCTTAGCAACCCGACTACTGGAGCACCAGATAGTCACGTTGGTTGGGACTCTAGGAGTTTCAGGCGTGAAGGAGCTCCTTACACGCCTGAAGCACCAGGCGAATACTGTCGATTTGAGAGCTTACGCCGCGTTATAAAGGCTCTCAAATCGGCGGCAATCGGTAGCGGTGTGACGTCACCAGCGTTGCTAGTCATCGTTGGTTCTACTGTACGCACGATTTCGCTCGCGCTCGCAGCGTGTCTTATCTTGGCCGCTTGAATTTCACGAGTGCGCGCGCACATATGAGTGTGCCGTCGCACGGGTCATATCAACTATGTGATAACCACGAGCGCGAAGAATACCTTCAACAACTCCCCTGCTTACACACTAAGACACTCTAAGCCTACTCGCAAGGAACCATACAAGATTTCATGCGAAATATGCGGCTTAAATGTAAATGGGAGACTAAAGGGATTCCACATCAGAATGTGCGTCCTACTCTCGAAATAATCATCGGCAGATACCCAAAGGTCAGGACAAACGGAACCCAAGAGTCAACCCAAGGGCAATTATATACGCCCACCTCCAATGAAAACGGAACCATTGGTGGGAAACAAATTATTGAGCGGTTACCTACAAGTACACACATACTATATGGAGGTCACAACGATTCGGGACGAACGCCAGCTCCTCATTGCATCCGTTTACAGCGATCTCAGAGAGCAGCTAAGGGCCACGTATGGAACCATCAATCAGGACCTGCCCTAGACGACATAATCCTAGGTTACCCGCCGACCCTCACCATAGCGCGACGCCCTATGTATCGTCCCTTGTAACATGTTTCAACATTGAATTGCTATACATCACCGGGGGCGGCGATGATTCTAAGGGGGGGAGGATGTTACGTTTCGTCTCTGCTATTTGTTTTACTCTTAATTCATTTTACACAAATTAAAGTTTTCTTTATCCTTTTTATTATAAAATATCCTCTCTCACTTCGAAGCCCGGTGCATATGTACTGGTGCTATTCTGGCATTGAAGTAAGACAGAAACTTCAAGGCCAGAAAAGTATCCTATTGCACGTTATGCGTTGTATGCACAGCGATAGCGCTTGTCGAAACAAACTCCTAGTCCCAAGCGCTGTTACTGTGCTCAGGTCTATCCCACAAGAGAAAGAGAACTATTCAGCAGTTTTCGCCGTCGACGACAAACTACGTTCTCAGTCCGAACAACAGGCGAATAGACGTGCCGGTCTACGTCAACTTGTTATTCTCGCTTAAATTCAGCGCGCTTTAAATATAATAAATTTAATTTACTATCTTCACTTACGTTTATATTTTTTATTCTACCGCGTGTTAATTTACGAAAAGTCTAATTAGTTAAACTAATAAACTAATAATTAATAATAAGTCTTTATTATACCATTAAGTATACATTTAATTTTGTACATTACTTAAATTAATTTAATTCAATTTATTAATTTAATTTAATTTACACTTTCATACAGTAATGTCATTCTTTCTTTCCATCTATTTTCTTATTCTTCTTTTTGGCTCTTCTTCGCTCTTCTTTTCTTCTTTCCTCTCTTATTTTTCCTTCTCACCTTCCCCCTCGAAGCGTTCTATCTCCCTTTTTTCCCTATTCCATCTGAACTTCTTCCCTTCTATTTTTACCTCTTCATCTTTCAATCTTTTTATTTCTTCTTTCAGTTTTCCCACTTCACTTTCCCAACCTTTTTCCCCTCACATTTCTTGCTTCTTTTTTCTTTTTCATTCCTTTTTACTTTCTGGTCTCCACGTTCTGTGTTATTTTGCTCCACTAACCTCTTTTTGTTTACACCTTATAAACCATAGACTCTGACCTGCCTCTTAGACCCCCAACTCTCTATTCCGTTTCTGACTTCTCCGTTCCGTACCGTTCCGTGTCTGTCATGCCATATTCTCGTTATTCCTTTTGCTTTTATCTCGTATTCCTTTCCCTTTCTGTTCCTTCTCTTCTCATCTTCCTTTCTTGTTCCTGTTTTCTTCTTCTTCTTTTCCATTCTATCTCATACATCATGGCTCTATGTTTTTCTCCTTCCTTCCATATCGTTTCCCAGTTTCTTTCCCTTTTTCCTGTAATTTCACACCTTTTTACTACATGTTCCATTGATTCTTCCTCTATCCCGCATAATCTACATTTTCTCTTCTCTTCTTGTAGCCAGTATTTTCTGCCATTCCCATCTCCTCCCAGCCTGTATTTTGCTACGATTGTGAAGTCCTTACCCTTGTTTATGCCTGTTCCCACTAGGTATTCTTTCTGCATCCATATTTGTTCCTCCACCAAATTGTTTTGCGAATTTCGAATTCTCAATCGTCATCTTCGCGTTCTGCCATTCTATGTTTCTCTCTCTCCCACGTTCTTTTTTCTTCTCCCCTTACCATCATCGCCATACATTCTCCTCTTATCGTTCCCCTTTCTTCCTTTCCTATTTTTTCTTCATATTTTATTGCTCTTGTTCCCGCTTTTATTTTCAGCTTGCCTCTTCTTGTTTCCCATCTTATGATATGCCCGGGCGTTGTGCTGTTTAATTCTAGTGTCCATCTCAAGAATCTTTCTTGAATTCTTTCTACCTCTCCCCTTTCCCTTCACCACCACATTTCCGCTCCGTACATCAATATGCTTACTACTATAGCATCAAATATTTTCATTCTTCTGTTCCAGTCTGTTCTGATTTTTCTCTTCCCAACACTCTATATTTTCCCCATTACCATCCTTGCTCTGCTTGTCACATACTTTATGTGATTTTCCTCTCCGTTGTTTCCACTCATGTTATAACCCAGATAGTTAAAGTTATTTACTTTCTCAATCCTTTCTCCTTTCCATTCAAATTTTTCTTTTTTCTTCTGCATCCTCCTTTTCTCAATTCCATAATTTTTGTTTTTTCTACGTTCAGTTGTAGTCCTTTTCCTTCCAGGATTATTTCCATTTTTTTCATCATCTGTTTCAGTCCCCCTTTATTGCTTGCCAACAGTGCCACGTCGTCTGCGTACGATAGTATCCATACTTTCTTCCTTCCTATTACCAGTCCACCTTCTTGTATATTTTTCATTCTTCCCTCCAGATCAGTCATCGCTACGTTGAATAGCACTGGACTCAGTGGGCAGCCTTGTTTGACTCCTTTTGTTACCTCGAAATCTCCTGTCCCTTCTTCCCCTATTCTTATCCTACATCTCGTCACTGTGTATAATTCCTCTATTCATTCTCTCACCTGCTTTCCCACTCCTAGTCTCTTCATTGCTTTCCAGATCACTTCTCTCCTTATTTTATCAAAGGCCGCTTTCATGTCCGCAAACAGTACTAACGCCCTTCCTTCTTCTCTTCCTATCTCCCTTCCTATCAAACTTTTTAGGTCATATATCGCGTCAATTGTGCCTCTTCCATTTGTAAAACCAAATTGTGTATCGTCCAACTTTCCGCTCCCCTCCAGGTAATCGTCTAACCTTTTTCTCAGAATTTCTGCATAAATTTTATACCCCGAGTCCATCAGCGATATACCTCTATAGTTTTCAACCCTTTTTTATCCCCTTTCTTGTAGATCGGCACCACTAATCCTATCCTCCATTCCTCGGGTATTTCCCCTTTTTCCCATATTTTTTGCAGGTATTCTGTTAATTCTTTCTCCACTTCTTCTCTTCCTTTGATCCATGCTTCATTGCCTATACCGTCCTTCTCTGCCGCCTTCCTCTCTTTCATTTTCTTAATTGCTGCCCTTACTTCCTGTATTTCTATCCTCGAGTCCTTACCATATTCTCTTATTTCTTTTTTATTTCTTTCTCCCTCCTCTATCTCCCTTCCCTCCATCTATTTCTTAAAGTAGTTGAACCAGTCTTCCTTTCCTATATCCTCGTCTATACCTTTTCTACCTTTCCTAGACCATTCCTTATCACCTCCCACATATTTTTCCCACTCTTATCATTCTTTATCTCCTTTACCACTCTATCTACCTCCTCTTCTTTTTTTCTCCTTATCAAGTTTTTATACCCGTACTTTGCCTCTTTCCATTCCTTGTGATCAATTTCTCTTTTCCATAGTTTCTCCCTCTTTTCTAACAGTTTTTTTTCCTTCGCCACATTCTTTATCCCACTACCCATTTTTTTCCCTCCTCTCTTTATTTCTATTTTTCTCGTGTTTTTCTCAATTTCTTCTTTTAGCCTCTTCCACTCGCCCTCTGCCCTTACTCCCTTTATCTTTTCCTTGAATTCTTTGACTCCTTTCTCCGTCCAATCTGTTCTCCATTTTCTTTCTTCTCTCCTCTCCTCTCTCTTTACTGTCCCTTTCCATTTTATCGATATTGGCAAGTGGTCTGATTCTCCCTTGTTTAATACTTTCATTTCCATTATCTCTTTTTCCGCTTCCTCGTTGGTAACCACGTAGTCTATTGTCGTGCTTCCTCTAGCTTTTAAGTAAGTCCATTCCCCTTCTTCATCCCCCTCTCTCGCGCCATTTTCTATTGCCATCCCCATTTCTTCCAACCTTTCCAGCATCTCTTCTCCTTCTTTGTTCTTTATTTTGTCCCTTGATCTTCTATCTTCCTCTATCCACCCCCCCCCCTTCTTCCGCTGTTCTAGCATTAAAGTCTCCAATTATCATTATCCTCTCCTTTTCTTCTTCCCTGTTAACCATCTCTATTATTTTCCATACTTCTCTTCTTTTTCCTCTCAAATACACTACTCCCACTACCCACCTCTTCTTCTCTAATTTCACTTCTCCATATACTATTTCTTCGTTTTTTCTTCCTTTCTCCACCTCCTTTTCTCTCTCCCATGATCCAACATTTTTTTAATGCCCAGGATTATTCCTCCTATTGCTCTTCCTCTCTTCTTTCTCCTCCTTACCCCTTCTACTATCAGATCAAAGTTTTCCAGTTTTTTCTTTATATATTCTTTCTCTTTTTCTTCCAGCCACGTCTCCGTTATCTCGATAATGTCATGCTCATTTATCATTTCCCACTCTTCTTCTCCTGTATTTTTCAATACAGCTGCATTCCATGCTAAAATTTTTACTTCCCTCCTCTCCTTCCCTCTCTCCCCTCTACTCCTCCATCCCTGCTTCTCTCTCCGGAAAAAACTTTTCTCTTTCTTCGTCCCATTTCCAAAGCTTCTCATTAATCCATATTTTGTTGTAGCTGGTTCTCACTTGTTTCTTTCTTCCCCTCTCTGCCCTTGCAATTCTTCTCATTTCTTTTTTCATTTTCCTTTCTCCCCAAATTAGGTCGCTGTCTATATACACTCTTGTCCCTTTCAACTTGGCCTTACCTTTCATAATTTCAATTTTCCCCTCCCATGTTTCACATTCAACCCCTATTCTATCTCCCCTTACCCCTACTTTCCATGTGTTTCTTACCTCCACTTTTAAGTTCAGCTTCTCCTATTTCCAGTTTTGAACGGAACGCTTCTAGTTTCCCATTCCTTCTGTTCCTATGATTATTATGTTTTTCCTTCTTCTCTCTTTTTCTATCTCCTCTAAGTTCTTTCTTAGTTTCACTTCTTGTTCCTATCTTTTGTCTTGCACTTCCTTCCATACCTTCTCCTCTTCCTCTCTTCTCTTTTTCCACTCTTCATCTATCCCATCCGTCTCCCTTTCTGACGTCATCTCTCCTACTCCTTCCATTATTTTTCTTCCTAGCTTCTTTTCTATTTCTGACACCATCCTCTCAAGTTCTTCTTTTGTTTCTCTACGGTTTTCTTTCATAGCTTCTTCTATGTCCCTTACCCTAACCTCTATTGTTTCCCATTTTTTTCCCCATTTTTTTCCCACTCCCTTATCACTTCTTTCACATTTCCCTCCACGGCTCCCATCCTCTTCTCCAGCCTGTTCTCCAGCTCGTCCAATCTCTCCAATACTTTATTCCATATCTTCTCCATCTCTTCTTTTTCAATCACCTCCTCTATCTCCCTCTCTTCTTCCTTCCTGTCCTTCTTGTTCAATTGATAGTAATGTGTTATCTTCTCCTCGTTTGGACTGTCTCTGTTTTTTCTCTTCCCCTCCGTCCTTTTTCTCTCCTCAAGGTATTTCCGTTTTCTCTCCTCTAACCAGGCGTCTTGCAGTTGCCCGTATTTCCCCGGTGTTGAGTGATCCTCACTCACACTCTTGCTTCTTCCTTTAGCTGTAACTCTCACTTTTCCCAACTCCCTCTCCCTCTCCACTCTCTGCATACTCTATGCCCGATCCTCTCTCTCATTCCTCTCTCCACGTGTTTCCTTCTCACGCTTTTTTCCACTTCACTTCTCCCCACCATCCTTGTTCTTTTCACTCACTTTTTAGCTCTGTTTTTTCTCTTTCACACCCACACTCTCTCACTTTTCCTCTCTATCAACTTCTACTCGTTTTTTCCCTTTAAAACTGACACTACCGTACATACGTGTTCACGCGCGCACTACTAGCAGCGCGATTCTCTGATACATTAAAAATAAGTTCTGAAAATTACCGTGTGTTACGTTTCGTCTCTGCTATTTGTTTTACTCTTAATTCATTTTACACAAATTAAAGTTTACTTTATCCTTTTTATTATAAAACATCCTCTCTCACTTCGAAGCCCGGTGCATATGTACTGGTGCTTTTCTGGCATTGAAGTAAGACAGAAACTTCAAGGTTGGAAAAGTATCCTATTGCACGTTGCGCGTGCAGGAATGCACAGCGATAGCGCTTGTCAAAACCAACTCCTAGTCCCAAGCGCTGTTGCTGTGCTCAGGCCTATCCCACAAGAGACAGAGAGAGAACTACTCAGCAGTTTTCGCCATCGACGACAAACTACGCGTCGACGAGGGCCAGTCCTCAGTCCTCAGTCCGAACAACAGGCGAATAGACGTGCCGGTCTACGTCAACTTGTTTTTCTCACTTAAATTCAGCGCACTTTAAATATAATAAATTTTATTTACTATCTTCACTTCCGTTTATATTTTTTATTCTACCGCTGTGCATCACTAGAGGAGATAAGAAGTGCACTAGTAAGGACAGCTAGTGCACGGAAAGCCATTAGATTCGAGCAGAAGAGGATTCGAACTCAAGCGTTCAAGATTCGAACGTGGCTTGAGTCGAATAGTTGCACGAACAAGTCTGGAAAGGTGCACTAGTGATAATAAGCTCGTGAACGTAGTGAGATTCGAACTCCAGAGAGAGAATTGAACACCAGATGTTTGGGAATTGAACACGTTTATCAGTGTAAATTCCATTAAGATGGCTGATACAACGCCGAGAGCCCTAGAAGGCTGGTACTACAGTATGGAGGGCGAAGAGCTGGAAGAAGCTCTATCTACGTTGCAGCTAAGCCGCGAGGGCTTACAGTTGGAAAAAAAAGGTCGTCTGCAGAAGTAGCTGTTGGGTGAGTACTCAGCAGCCGACTTTGAAACCACATACGAGACGGACGAGATAAAGACCCAGATGCAGCGAGAAGAGCTGCGTCGGGCCTACATAGAGGAGAAATCCTTTGAAGTGTCAGGGGCGGCTATGGATGGCAATGATGCAAGTCATGATAGTACGCACCCTGTACATCTGTTATCAAAGGATCCCAATTTGAGAGAATGGGATGAGAAAAGAGAAGCTCAGTTATATGCAATGAGCAGATCTCGTCGAGAAGGAGAGGTGGAAGTTGCATCAGACGGACGTCATAACTCGGAGCTCCATGAAGATAGCTCCGAAGATGAAGAGAAGGAGGGAGGTAGGCAGCGACGAGAGCTGCCACAAAGTAATTCTAGGTCTGATAGGATTGACGCAGTAATAGGGAGCAGAAGTGTGGACGAGAGGCACCCAGCGTCAGTCCCAGAAAAAGATAATTCGGTGAATATATTGAATATATTCACCGAAATTAAACAACAACTGGCGATGCTGCACGAGAGCGTAAGAGACGTCTCTCTACGCTGTGCAGTGCTAGAGGCAGAGTGGAAGGCCATAGCTCCTGAGGTGCAAAGCGGCAGAGGCCAGTCGAGGCTAACTGCGCCAGAATTTAGCATGCTCCAGGAGGAGCAAAATCGAAGAGTGGCTTCTAGCACAAGGCTAGAAAGCAGAAGTGCGAGAGGGACGAGAACACCAAGAGTTGGCCTACATCAGGAGATGCAGGCCGATACTATAGCCCAGAGAAGGGAGCATGTAAATTTCCAGGAGACTTACAGTCAGTATCCTGAAAATAGCAGTCTCCTGGAGGATGCACAGGAGCCAAGACTGGCCCCAGTAGTTTCAGGTGCTCGAGGTGTAGGCGCAGCCTAGGGGAGGGGAAATCTCTCACGTAGCCATATACCAGAGAGTATGAGCACCGAAACGATGGATCTGAGTGCAGGTGATGTGCTCAGATCCAATACCAGATTGTTGCAGGAGAATAACTCTCATTTACGCTCATCGAACAGAGGCGTGGGCCAAATTGTCAGAAAATGGCAAGTTCGATTCTCTGGTGATAAAGACCAGAGCATAAACATATTTCTGACGAGAGTCGAGGAATGCAGAATATTGGCCAATCTGACAGAAGAGGAATTGCTATCCTCTCTGTCAGAATTATTGACTGGTGTCGCGGCCATTTGGTACAGAAATGGTCGTGACAAATGGAGAACGTGGGCTGAGTTCTGTGCAGCTGCTGAAAGGTGAAGAGAAGGAGGGAGGAGCAAACAAAGGCTTTCAGCAGCGCCTAATAGCAGAGGCCAATGCGAGGACGCAAGGGCAGGATGAGCCGGTACGTGATTTTATCACATGCTTGCAGGCCATCCTATTAAAGCAAGTTCCTGTGCCGAGGCTGGAGGCACAGCTGGACATCATGCACAGGAACATGCTACCAAAGCTCCAGTGCATGGTACGTCGCGCAGAGGCACGTGACGTAGAGTCATTGATGGAGCTAGC
>UELU01090045.1:0-10704 GCA_900490025.1 Megastigmus dorsalis
ATGTACAAGTAGTCTGTACGCAATGTACAAGTAGTCTGTACGTAATTTACAGGTATAAGTTTTTAATTATTATATATTATAAATATATTATAAACATTATAAATTATATAAATAATAATATAAAATATAAGTTAAAAATAATTAAAACAATTCTTGTACAACAAGGATGCATGTAATATATGTACGAAATGTACAATAATAATATACGTAATGTATAATTAAAGTGTACGTAAATTGCAACAAATAAACAAATGGGCCTTATACATAAATGCAGTGTATATAAAGCCCAAGTGATCTGTACACAGATTACAAAATTTCGTAATGAGCTATTTACTGCTCAAGTTAATAAATACATAGGTATGTACGTGTATGGAAACTGAAAGGTTTCATATTACGCTACAATAGCGCCATCTAGTAGCGACCGTAAGTTTCGTAGTATTTGAAACTTACGCATGGAGCGCTGCATGCTTATTTTTATATTTTTTGTGGTGCCACTTGGAAACTCGGTCTGTAACAACCTGTACGAAGAGCTCTTTTTTCTATATGGCATCCCCTTAAAAGTCATCATAAACTTAAAAAAATTTATTATGTGACTGACGGAGTAGCACAACATTTTGAAAATAAGAGTAATTTTCACAATCTTCTTTTTCATGAAAAAGATTTTCAAATTAAAGCTGAATGGCATTTTTTTGCCACTGCACACGGCAAAACTGGATGCGATGGCATAGATGCATATTTGAAAAGAGGAGCCCGTAGAGCTAGCTTGCAGCTTACAGGAACTAACAAAATACTTACAGCTTTCGATCTATATAATTGGGCACAAGTATTGCATAGAAACGAAAATTTTCTTTAATAGTAAAGAAGCTTATGAAAAAAATTCAAAGAAATTTAAAGTTCGAATCGATAAGAGCAAGTTCATCCCAGGTACTTTAAAATATCACGCTTTTATTCCAATAGATCGTAAGACTATGAAACTTAAAAAAACATCTTTGGCATCCGAGTACGATTTATTTCCTAAATTAAAAAAGTCATAAATTGTTAAAAAGACTTGAATAAGCTTTAAAAGCTTAGGAGTATACATTGTACTGATGGTTAGTCGAGCAGCTAAGAGTTAATTAAGGTCTGCAGCAGTAGCACGCTCGGCGCGCCGCGACTGGTCGAGCACCTTGTGTTTGTTGAATGATATCTCGATAAAATCAAAAAACCCATTTCCAGAAAATAGCTATATCGACGTAATATTTCCTCCTCTTTCGGTCTAGCAAGTCAAAAAAAATATTAATAATGCATTTTTTGAGATATAGCACATTTTATAATTCAAGGTATTTTTCAAGGTCAAATTAAGAAAATTTTACAAATCTGATAAGACCATCAGAAAGCTGAGGAAAAAACACATCGAAATCACTTCGTTATAATAATTTCTAGGTGCATTTTAGCCCTTTAAACATGAGCTGAAAACAGCACGATTAAGCGTTCCCGCGCCGCGCTTGGAGAGTTGACGTGAAACGCCTCATATGTTGTCATTAATCCATTCTTTTAATTTTTTATAATTGGATTTTTTTCTTATATCCAATACTTTGAGATCATTTGGCAATAAGTTGAACATTTTTATTGCTTTGATTTTAATACTTTTATTACTTACAGTTTTGTGTATTCTTGGTATCTTTATTATTTTATTTCTTGTCCTACTATGTAAGTTTAAGTAAATATTTTTTAATTCATTGCAATTGTATGTAAGACTTTCTAGCGCAAACAATTTTGTCAAATTCATGGGTCTATTTTGTGGAAAAGAGTTTTTATATATCACTTTTAACAATCGGTTTTCAATATTTTGTAACAGAGATAAGGTATGTTCATATGCGCCACCCCATGCAATAATGCCATATTTTATTATACTATTGAAAAAGGCAAAATAAATAATTTTTAATGTATTTGTCGGAATATATTTTGATAATTTATAAAAAACGAATATTAAATATTTTGTTTTGCTTATAATGTCTTCTATGTGCGCATTCCATCGCAGATTGTAATCAAAAACAATTCCTAAATATTGTATACTATATGTAAAGTAATGTATACTGTTTTGTTTACATTTAAAGTTAATTTATTTAGGGCTAGCCATATCGATACTTCTTCCAGATATTTGTTCATTGATACTTCTACCTCTTTCCAGTTTTTATCCATGGATAGTATGGCAGTATCGTCCGCATATGATACTATATATTCTGTCATACTTGTTAGCAAATCGTTTACATAAATTATAAAAAGTAAAGGGCCTAATATTGTACCTTGAGGAACTCCGGTATTTATGTTTTTGTAATCAGGACAATTGTGTCCTATTCTAACTTTTTGTTTCCTATTATTAAGATAGTTTCTTATTAAGTCATTAGCATTGACTCTTATTCCATACGCGTATTATGTAGTAAGATTTTATGGTTAACCGTATGAAATGCTTTGGCTAAATCTAAGAAGCCATTGGCATACTTTTATCTAAATTTTCATAAATTTTATTAGTTATAAAACTTAAAGCATCTTTTGTTCCTTTATTTTTTGTAAAACCAAGTTGCTTTGGAATCAAAATTTTGTTTTTTTGTTATAAAGTCAGATAATCAATTACAAATTATTTTCTCGAAGATTTTAGCAATATTTGATATTAAAGATATTGGTCTATAATTTTCAATTTCATGTTTTTTGCCAGTCTTAAATATATCTAACAATATCTATCATTTAAAATCCTAAGAGAGTTTTCCGAAATTTAAATATTATATAACAAGTGGGGGAAAATCTGGAAGGGGAAAATTTAGCTGTTGCGAGAGGAAACAGAATCCAAATCTAAAGTGCAAGTAATAGCGTACTATGCGAGACGGAATATATTATAGACTTTAACAATCTCGAGATTTTTGATAAAGAACAGAGCAAATGTAAAAGAGAGTTTTCGAAAATGACGAACATTTATTATTATATAAAGCCTCGCCCTTCATGCCTACCCAACGAAACATATTATAGACTTTGACAATGTCAAGGTTGTTGATAAAAAACAGAGCAAAGGTATATATTAATCTTTAATTGTTTCGTTAAATTTGTTTTCTAGTGTAACGTTTTGGTTCGTTATATGCTTTATTTGAAGTTTAAACCATGTTTTAGTTAATATATCTTATTGGGTAAGAATTTTTTATTTGACGCTGTTATAAAGTGACCGTAGCGTTTTTAATTTAATTAACGAATATGTTGTAATATATATTTTAAGTCTAAAAAGGAGGGTAGTTGTACTAGACCGCCGAAACGTTGCTACTTTGAATTAATAAAGTTGTTCTAACAAAATTACGTTCCATGACGATCAATTTAGCCATTTTTCAATTTTGAGAATATAAAGGAACGATAAATTCATTGTTATAATAATATTCCATGCACATTCAACATCTATTACTTCTACTTTAATAAGTATGTTATTTTACAGATTGGATGCTTCGTTCCTGCCCAAAAAGGTGAAATCCGTCTGGCAGATCGTCTTTTCTTTCATTCGGCAAACTTGAATAATATGGAAATATGTACATCGTCCTTTGAATTTGAAGTAAGTAGTAAAATATATTATTTCTACAAATAATTCTGCTAAATTATAAGATCATATTTTTGAAAACCTAATATGAATAGATCATACAGTTCGGGTTTCACGCTATAAACATCCGTAGCGCATCAATCATGAAAGCTAACTATTCCTACAGTAACCAAATTAAATTTTAATTAATTTAGGACCTCAAAAACTTCGATTCATACTCTGAAAAATTATTGAGACTACAGTTATGTTTTTGCTATGTCCTAATGCACATGCAAAAAAAGTTTTCATTGTAGTGGTCGGAGAACAGAGAAACATGTACTTAAATAGTACTTACAAGGGGAACCCAAGGGGTGCGGGAAACCGATTTTGATGAAACTTTTCAGAAACATTCTTTAATACAAAATATGAAATACGTGTCTCGAAATTTGGTCAAATGGGCCCTGGGACATGAGTTAATGACCATTTTATTAAAGTATATGAGAAATCATGCCTCTCTTAAATTGTTTATTGCAAGGATAATATATATCATAGAGAATATTATAAAAAATATATCAAATTATAGATAATAAGCTTCATCGTTTTCTTCGTTTATGCGATTCGCTTTTACCGTACCAGTCGCGCGTAAGCCCCCCTTCTTTAGATGAACGAGCAGATCGGGACAACAAAACAGACTTTCAAAGTATATGTGATATTGGTTCAATTTTCTGACTGAAGTATTCAAAGTAAGTTGTTCTAACATTTTGAGAACAATGCGACTGCCCATTTTGCACTTTGACAAAACACTACTCACGTCTGAATTTTACCCGCAGTAAATATCAAAGTCGAATAAGTATCCATTTGACTCACACTATGCCCACATTTTTATCCCGTACCTAATAGGCTTACCTTTTATAAATTGCTTTAAGCTATTTCTTCCAATTATTTGCACATCATCTCATCAATAGAGAATGCAGTTGAAAACACACCAAATTTCTGGATGATTTTTCTAAAAATGTCAAAAGTTGGTCGAACTCTCTAGACTTTATCGCTCTCCTTAGGCTTCTGTGGCTTGTGATATTTTATTTTGGCTTTTATTATTTCAACCTCTCGACTCATCGCACTTGCCACTAGGTCAGATCTCAAAAATGGATCGAGTGACCAATAATCCTTTTGCACTAATCTCTTGTTGAAGGTAGTAAAAATAAGAATTACAAGAAAAACATCAAAATCCTTGTAACATACGTCAAATTCATTTGATTTTGTAGAATCAATAATATATTCTTTCAAATCCCTTGAAAAAAACCTTTCAAACAGTTCTACTGGAGAGCATGATAATATTTTTTTCTTATCTCTATCAGTCAGTAAGATCTCATTCTCAAGAAACTTTTTATAGCTTTTCTTTCCGTTCACCCATACGTATTGATGATTTTCTTCCAATTTTTCTTTGAGATGCAGTGTATCCTTCAGCCATTTCACGGAAACTAGTGCTGAACAAATTCTCAAATTCTCTATGTCATTCTCACATTCATCTGAATCGAATCCCTTTGCATCGCTTATATCATCTGAATCACCAGATTCATTTCCATTCGGAACAAAAATCATCTGAGCATGATCATCGCATTCATTCAATTCAATTTGATCTCAAGAATTTTCATTCTTCTCTGAATAATCTGAAGCAAGCTGTGTTCTTGTTTTTTTTCTGGGCATTATCGGAAATGAAAAATCAAAACTAGATGTTGAAAGCGAATGCTGCACACCACCTTTTCTTTATATTGTTAGAAATATCAAAAACTTTGAGAAATATCGAATGAAACAGGGATGACAATTGTTTGAAAAAATTTTGAAAAGAACTGTTGAAAGAATTATTGATAGAATTATTGGAAGTGGATCTGATAAAAATATTTGAAATAGCTCTGAAGAGAAATACAAAAACTACAAAGCTGAAAAATAAATCAACTAATAAACTGCAAAAAATAATCTTGAAAAAAAGCAAAATAAGTGTTAAAGAAAAGTGCAAAATCTAGTCCTGAAAAAACAACTGGAAAAACCATTTGGATCAACTTTTTCAAGAGATGAAAATTTTTTCCAAATTTTTTTCGTCATATTGGATTTACCGTTTTGAATTTTGTGAATCTGACAGCTGATTCGTATTCAGCAACCTCAAAAACCCTTATTTACGAATCTTCTTTCGTGAAATAAACATTTTCCAAAATTTTGTCCGCCATGTTCGATCCACCATTTTGAATTTTGTAAATCTGACAGCAGATTCGTAATCAGCAGGCCCGAATAACCTTATTTACGAATTGTTTTGAAGAATGAACAATTTTTCGAATTTTTGTCAGCCATGTTGGATCAGTCATTTTGAATTTTGCAAATCTGACAACAGATTCGTAATCAGCGATTCCAAAAACCCCTGTATATAAATTTTTGTTAATAATGGAGCACTGTAAGTAATGTAAGCCATAAAACAAGCTAAAAGAACAATATTAGAATGATAATTTGTTATTATTATTGTTTATCAGCCTGGCATTTCCAGAAAAAAATTTTAAAAAACTGCGGCCATATTTCGAAAGTTTAATATTTTATTGCACGATTTTAACCGTTTGCATTAAGAAAAAAAATTGTTTTCCGATCGAAATCGGTCTTTTTAAACAAAAAAATTATGAAAAAAACGTATTTTTTAATATAAATTAACAAAAAAAAATTTAATTAATTATTTTACACTTTTTTAAGAAATGGTATCGTGTAGAGCGGACTGAAAACATAAAATAAAGTTGGTTTCAAGAAGTACTGATACCGATTTCATTTTAATTTATATGATCAAAATCAAAGTACAATTTTCTGAAATTCAGGCATTAATGGGTTAACTCGTTCAAAGATGCAAATGAAAGCGCATTATCTATATTTTTTATAACTTTTTTATGATAGCTTCTACAATATATATTGGCCTTGTAAGAAAGGTTTTAAGACAACCATGATTTTTCATATATTTTAATTAAATGGGCATTAACTCAGGCCGCAGGATCCATTTATCTAAAATACGAAACACGTATCTGATATTTTTGATCGCAGAATGTCTCTATATAGATTCATCAAAATCAGGTTGCCGGACTTCTTGGGTGCCCCTTGTTAGTTTAAAAAGGCGGAAGGAGCCAGAAAGTTTGAAGAAAAAAGAAATCCTCTGGATAGATCTTTCGCAGACAAAAGAGTTCGTTACAAAAGAAAAAAGGAGTGACACCGTTTTATTTTCATTACCCTAAAACCCTAGTTACATTTTCCAAAATCGTTATCTCTATTACAGGCATCTCACAGTTGAAGATCATAGACCGATCTCACAATCAAAAAGTTCATAGTTCTACGCGATCAAAATTTAAACAAGAATATTTGCATTTTTTTCATTTAGATACTCTTTTGTTTGCTTCTTTTTTAAAGTTTTCATATATTTGCTTATTTCTTTTATTTTTATTTTTTTAAGCTTCTTTGTATTGTCGCTGCAAGATAGGCGAGTCAAATGGCTAACCTTGGCCCGATAGGGTTAAATAGACCACGGATTCGGATTCAGCGACCCCACAAATGTATCATTGTGGTCTCACACAGCCATCTTTTCGTAAAGTTTCAATACCGTGTAGACTTTCTATATAAAAACATAAATAACCTTGGAATGGACTTTATGGTCATAATGGAAAAAAGTGAGAATATCATATCTAGACGTAGAATTTTTCGCCCTTTCTGAATCCCCAGTTAAAAATCAATTTTTCGCAATATATACTAGTTTGACCTGTAAATGACCGTCATCCGGTAGGGTCAAATTGACCACGGGTTTGGATTCAGCGACCCCAAAAACGTTAGAAATAGTAGTCATTTCTACTAAAAAGATTTTTTATCGATTTGACCTTCAAATGACCTTGATTACGACGTCGTGGGGTTAATCGCACACTGGATTCGGGCTCAGCATGCCGAAAAACATATGGATATATGTATCACCTTTTTATAACAAGCACTTTTTTTTCTTTTGTGTACCTGTGTTATGATACTAATAAAATTCCGAGATTTAACATGCAGGAATTTTCTTTCTTCCTTTCCCGTTACTTCGCAATATTTCACCACATATTCCATAGTTTCTTCTTCCTCTCCGCATAGCATGCATATCCTTTTTTCTTCCTGTAGCCAATATTTACACCGGTTTCCGTCTCTTCCTAATCTGTACTTTGCTATTATTATAAATTCTTTTCCTTTGTTCTTACCTGTTCCTGCTAGATATTCCTTTTGCATCCTCACTTGCTCTTTCATTTTCCAAACTCCCTCGCGAATCTTGAGTTTTCTATCTCTTCTTTTGTTTTCTGCCATTCTATATATCTATGTCTCTCCTCTATTTCTACCCACCATCCCTCTTACTCTTTTATCTTTCCATTAGCTGCCTCCACTGACTAATCTTTTTCTTCAAAGAATTATTTCCTTTGTTTTCCATCCTTGTTTTCTCTGCTCCTCTTAGCATCGCCACCATAGCTTCTCCTCTTATGGTCCATCTGTTCTTTTTTTTTCTTCATTTTTTCTTCGTATTTCATTGCTCAAGTTCCTACTTCTATTTTAATTTTTCTCTTCCCGTTTCCCAACTTATCACGTGGCTTGTCCACCTGCTGCTTCTCCACCTCCATCTTCCTCATCGCATTCCATATTACTTCCCTTCTTATCTTATCGAATGCTGCCTTTATATCTACAAATAACACCAGTGCCCTTCCTCCCTCTTTTGCTATCTATCTTCCTACTATACTTTTCAGTGCAAATATTCTGAAAGGTATGCATCTGTCGTTCCTCTACCCTTTCTGTTCCCATTTTGTCTTTTCTGTTCCCCTTCGGTATCCTTCTCCCATACCTGTAAGCTCTTTCTTATCCCTAACATTATTCTACCTATCGCTCTTCCTCTCTTCTTTCTTCTTCTTGCTCCTTCCACTATGAGGTCGAACTCCCCTAATTTTTTTCTTATCGTTCCTTCCTTTTTTTCTTCTGCCTGTGATTCCGCGATTCCAATATTGTCGTGTTCTTTTATCATTTTCCATGTTTCTTCGTCTGTGTTTTTAGGCCCGCTGCGTTCCATGCTAGTATTTCAGTTTCCTTTTTTTCCTTCCTTCCTCTCGTTTTTCATATATCCTCCTCCTCCCTTTCTTTAAAAAACCTGTTTTCTCCCCCTTCCTACTTCTTTACTTTTCCATTTATCCATATTTTATTGAAACTTGTCCTCACCTGATTCCCCTCTCTCTCTCTCTCTCTCCACTCTTGCCCTTTTTCTCATCTCTCCTATAATTTTCCTTTCTCCCCATGTTAAATCACTATCTATATATAATGTCGTTCCTTTTAGCTTTATCTTGCTTTGCATCAAATTCATTTTCACTTCCCGTGTTTCACATTCTATTCCTATTTTTCCCCCGTTACCTACTCTCCAAGCACTTCTTACCTTCACCTCTACGTTTAATTTTTCTTTTATCCAGTCCTGAACGCACCTTTTGTCATTATTAAGCCTTGCTACTCCCGTTATTATATTTTTCCTTCTTCATTCCTTTTCCAACTCTTCCAAGTTTTTCCGTATTCTTGATTCCTGCTCACTCTGTCGATCACCTCTCTCCTTCTTCTCTCTCTATTCCTCTTCTATTCTTTCATTCCTTTCCTCTTCATTCCCCCAATTCGTCCCTTCTAGCCTTCTCTGACTTATCGCTTCCTCTACTTTTTATTCTATTTTTTTTCTATCCAGTTTCCCATTTTACTCATTTCCTCGTTTATCTCTTTTATACTTTCTTTATTCGGTTGAATATTATACTTAATAATTGCACTATTTTACAAAATTCGACTAAATTAAAAAAAAAATTAAAATCTGAGACTAGTCCCACATAGCATGAAATATTTCGGAAATATTTCATATTAAGATTTGAAATCTTCCAGAAATCTTTCATTGATATATTTCAGAAATATTTATATGTCCTTAAAAAACAAACTAGAAATATTTCAGTAATATTTAAGAAAAATTTCATGTCCAGATTATTTATTTTACAAACACTAAATATTATATTATATAATAGAGTCGCTTTTATATTAATGTTCGCACGCTTCACAATTTTTCGCAATAAAATTAAACACAAAAGAAACCTTTTCTTACACTGGGATTCGAACCGGGGATCTTTGGGATACGACGGATAGACCTTAACCACTACGCTACGGAGCACAAGCAACCCAAAATTTTGATTTTACTTATAAAGACAAATATAAGACTGGAATCACATGGACGCGGCACAACCTTACGCGGAATCTATTCGAATTCAGCGCGAAAAAGAAATTATCTATTATTTATTTATTATTATTCCGTTATATATTTTGAGAATTCTTTACGTAAGCTTTTTGAAATATTTCATGAAATTTTTCGCGAGAGATTACAAAAACATTTTAGAAATATTCCTTAAACGTGTGAGTTCAATCATTTCAGGAAATATTTCGAAAATGTTTATGAAATCTTTTGTGAAATATTTTAAGAATCATTTCAGAAAGCTTTTTCATATATTTCATGACATATTTCGAGAAAGATTACGGAAATATTTAAAAAATATTCCTTAAACGTGACAGTTAAACATTGTATAGAAATATTAAACATTAAAATTATTACTTATGTCGACTGTGCTCTACTATAAACTGACAAAGATCTTTCCATCGGTGTTACAGTCTAATCAATATTCATGGTCAATCAGATTGCTCTTGTTTACAATCACCCCCGAAGAATCTGAAATAAACTTATATTTAACCCTGAAATAAACTTTTGTTAGTAAAGGACAATCTGACCGCCCCCTACCACCCAAACATGCCCGACGTTTCGAGCCCAACCCGCTCCGGCTCCTCCTCAGGGACTGAAATGGAAAGCATTCGGGGTTAAAGGAACATTGTGTGAATTGTTTGCATTCTTTCGATTTCGGGAGTGTGGAGGTTTTAGAAGAGGGGATAAGGAATAAATATAAGAGGGAGTGTTTTGAGAGTATCCAGATTCTAAGAAATCGAAATAATATTAATTTAATGATAGAGTCAAGTAAATTAGATAACATTTATCATTCTTTATTAATTTAAGTTTTAAGGGGAAATTGGTAAAAGGGAGAGGGGGGTTGGTGGTGGGGAGAGGAGGGATAGGTATATAAGGA
>UELU01090324.1:1056-13417 GCA_900490025.1 Megastigmus dorsalis
ACGGCGGCGGGAGTTGATTGGTTGATTTTGTAAATTTTCAATTACCTATAACTCCAAAATTATGCATTTAATCGGAAAACGGAAAAGTTACGTATGTCTTAGAATTTTCTCCTCTATCCGGTGGATCCTTTTGCAGTATAGATACAGAGACGCCCTGTATATGCTATGTTTATAATTCCCTTTTATACAGGATCAAGAAAAATATTTTGACTTCCTTGTGCATTATAGTACGTATTAATTTTTTTTTATATTATTACTAAAAAGGCAGCCATTAGCGACGTAACCTCAAATAAGGCAACCTGCGGCGCCGAAAAAAGGCAGCCTATAGCGCCTCAGAGTAATAATATACGATCAGACAATGAATACGCTATTAAAAAATAAGTATGACCTTTCACACGAAGATAAAGTTAAGATTCTTAATGGATCGCTTTTAATAGACACTCATATTGAAAAATTTCACAATATACTACGAAATCATTCGGAATTCAATCCACGGTCTACCCTGCTCATTCAAAATGTTTTGAAAGATCCCTTAAGCAACCGCATACAACCAAATTCGCGTAATGAGCATCATTTGCAAATATTACATAGCTGTGACGATTTATGTAAACAATGCATAGGTGAACATTGGATTTGTTGTTATTACGACATGAAAGCGATTTACATTTATGACTCTTTAAATCATAAACGATTACGTGGTAATAACGAGATATTTAAAAAAAAACTATTTCCATATTACAATGAAGTACCTGTTTATTTTAAAAATATGCAACATCAAAAAAATAGTACTGATTGTGGAGTATTAGCAGTAAAGTTTGCCACATCATTCTGTTTAAAAAAAATCCATCGAACATCATTTATGATTATAAGTATCTACGTGTGCATCTTCATCATATGCTTATAAACAATTAACTCAGTCATCTTCCTATTATTGAAGACAGGAATGATGACGATTTATCTCAAGAAAAATTGAATAATGATATTAGTACATCTAAGATTTATGATACTTTAGCGTTTATATAGGATTACAGGAGAAAGAACAAGCACGACCGAATATGATGAAGTGTATGTTTATACAGGTAAGTACATTATAAGTACAAAAATACAAAGGTAGAAAACTAATTGATATCTTGAGGTTAACACACGTGTGGCTGCAATGGCTGGCTGAGACGGTCTGGCCGAGGGCGGAAATCTTGCCGGTGAAGTTCCCTTCTCTCACTCCCAACGGCGCTGCTGTAGCTGCTGCTTCCGCCTGCACTGCGCGAGCGCTCTAGGCACAGCCGGAGTCGCTACAGGTGCTCCCCCCTGAGTGACTTTCACAGGGGTGAAAGAGAACGAAACTCTTCTTTTGGAGCAGATTGGGTTTTGTTTTCCCCAGAATCGGCGCTGGAGTGATTGGTTGTCCCATTTGCTGTCGTTGTTGTTCCTGTTGGCTGTCCTGTTGTTGTTGCTGTTGTCCGTCCTGTTGCTGTTGCTGTGGCTGTCGGTCGTCCTGCTGTTGATGCTGTTGCTGGTCTCGGTCACGTTGCTGGCCAGCTGTCCGGATTGGGCTGGGTGGCTCGTCTAATGCGTCCAGAAAAGCTGGCTTCAGACCATCGATCGAGATGGCTTTGTCCACCCAACCCCATTGACCTTCACGATGAATACCTTGTCGCTGACCTTTCTAACGACCTCGTGTGGACCCGAGTATGGAGGCTGTAACGGCTTGCGCACTGCATCGTTTCAGGCGAATACATGCGTGCATGTGTTGAGGGTTTCATGCTGGAAAATCCACTGCTTGCCGTGTTTGGAGGTTGGAACTGGTCTGATTTGGTCGAACTAGCCCCTCAATTTGTCTGCAAAGGCACTCGGGTCCGCTGCAACAGAGTCCGGTAAGAAGAATGCTCCTGGTAGTCTTAAAGTTGTTCCATACAACATTTCCGCTGGTGAGGCCTGCAGTTTGCACATGAGCGCCGCCTTGAGCGTTCGATGAAGACGTTCTACGATGCCATAGGCCTGCGGGTGGTACGGCGTAGTGTGAATCTGTTTCGCCCCTGCGAGCTGCGCCAACTGCCTGAAGAGAGCCGACTCGAATTGCGTTCCTTGGTCGGTGGTGATGGCGAGTGGGCATCCGAATTAAGTAATCCAATGCTCCACAAGTGCAGCTGCAACGGTTTCTGCTCTGATGTTGGTCAGCGGCACTGCGATGGGCCACCTGGTGAAGCGGTCAATCATCGTCAAGCAATAGCGATATTCTCCAACCTGCGACAAAATAATAATGTCTAGATAAAGGTGCTCAAAACGATTGTCCGGGTCTTCAAAGGAACTGAGTGCCGCTCTGTTGTGTCGTCCGACTTTGGCACGCTGGCAGGGGTCGCAGCACTGGGCCCACGCAATAGGCATCCTTCTTGGCTCCAGACCATATAAATTTTTCGATGAGCATCTTGACTGTAGATCGAGGACTGGAATGCGCTGACGAGTGCAGAGCGTGAAAGGCTTGACGACGCAGAGTGCTCGGCAGGTACGGCCTCATGACTCCTCCAGACGTGCTACAGGCAATTTTGACGCCTTCAACAGTGAGCATCTGTAATTCTATTAGTCCATTGTCAATGAGATGCGGGAGCTCCTCATCCAGCTGCTGGGCTGCTTCTATGTCAGCTACACGAAGGCCAGAGGGTATGCTGATTGTGCACGACCTGGACAGTGCATCGGCCGCAACGTTGTCCTCGCCCTTTACATGCTGGAAGTCCACGTTGAATTGTAACAGGAAGTCCAGTTGCCTCTGTTGCCTTGGGGATGCCTTATGCGACGACTGCTGCCCCGCGAAGACAATCGGCTTATGGTCCGTCCTGAGTGTGAACGTGCGACCCTCCAAGATGCGCCTGAAGTGATGCACAGCTGCGTAAGCTCCCAGCAGCTCACGATCATAGGTGCTGTACTTCTTCTCTGTGTCGATGAGCTCCCTCGAGAAGAAGGCAATGGGGCGCCATACACCACCTTGCTGCTGCTCCAAGGCTGCACCAATGTCCATGCTGGAGGCATCAGTTGAGAGCACTAGAGGATCTGTAGACGAGAGGAAAGTGTTGGTGGTGGCCGCCTTCAGGGCGTCCTTGCATGCCTGAAAGGCAGCTTCTGTCTCAGGCGTCCGCAAACTTCTTCTTCCTGCCCTTTCCAGCGAGCAGCTTGTTGAGTGGAGTCTCGATATGTGCCACCTTGGCAATGCAGCGACGATAATGACTGAGCATGCCGAGGAAACGCTGGAGCTGCGTGCTGTCAGTCGGCCTTGGCACGTTCGAGATGGCCTCCACCTTGCGCTCAGGTAGGCAGAATCCGTCGCCGGAGATGGTGAAGCCCAAGAAATTGACCTGTGCCCTCCCTAGGACATTCTTGCTTAGGTTGATGGAAACTCCAGCTTGTCGCAGAACCTGAAACAGAACTCGAAGGTGGTCCAGGTGTTTCTCGTGGCTCTTGCTGGTGACAATGATGTCGTCTAAGTAGCCATGAGAAAATGGCAGGTCCCTGAGCAGAGAGTCCATGAAGCGTTGGAAGGTCTGGGTGGCATTGCGCAGTCCCAGTGGCATCCCCAGGAATTCGAACACTCCAAAAGGAGTGGTCACTACAGTCTTGGCCACATGCTCCGGCTTCATGGGGATCTGATAGAAGGCTCGTTCTAGATCCAGTGTAGAGAAGACCTTGGCTCCATGGCATTTGTAGATCAGGTCTTCAATGACAGGAATGGGGTATCGATCAGCCGGTGTGCAGTTGTTGAGGCGTCGATAGTCCCCTGTCATCCGAATGCCTCCATCCTTCCTGTCCACTATATGAATGGGGCTGGCCCACTGGCTTGAGGAGCGTCGTACTATTCCTTTGTCCTGGAGCTCTCTGAAAAAGTCCTGAGCAGCCTGGAGACGCTCACCATAGAGTCTGCGAGGTCTCTCGTACACAGGAGGTCCAGTTGTGTGGATTGCATGCTCCACGGGTGTGCCATCTAGCATGGCAGACTGTTTCCTGGGCCTGTTGACATCAGCGAACTCCACCAACAGCTCATCGTAGGCCTTCTTGTGGACAAGTAACTCCTCAGCTTGGCCATGGACTGCAACGCTGTGGACTGCAGCTGTGTGAAGGGTACCAGTGACGCTGAGAGTAGTTCAGGGGTCCACCAGGCGCTTGTGCTGCACGTCAAGGAGTAGTCCAGAGTGTGCTAGGAATTCCGCTCCAAGGATGGCATCCTGAACATCTGCCACCACGAATGGCCACGAGAAAGCTCTCCTGAGCCCCAGGTCCAGAGTCAGCATACGGCGTCCATAGGTCCGGATGGGGGAGTGGTTAGCTGCGTCGAGCTGCAGAGACTGCTCATCGAGTGGATGTGAACAGGCTGGGCGTGGTAACAGTGAGACCACTGAGCCAGAGTCGACGAGGAACCTCCTTCCAGTTGAGCGATCGTTTACATGGAGGCGATTTTCCTGAAGCGAAATGCTGCCAGCGGTCGCCTGCACGGCTGGCAGCGAGGTTAGTTTCCCGAACCTGCGTGTCTGAAAAGCTGCAGGGAAATTCACAATTGCGCGCTTCAGCGCCATACTTGCGGTGGAAGAAACAGTACGCTCCTACCTCGTTGCACGGCTGCTGGTTTGGCTAGCTTATCGAACATCAAGCGATTGATGGTGAGCAGCTGAGTCATGCTCGCGCGCATGGCGGCCATGTCTGCTGCAAGCGCGTCGCTCGCACTGCTGACGGCGTCGAAGAATATGCCTGCGGTGACGGCGAGCGCGTGCCTCTGCCTGATGAACTGCACTGTATACACCGGTTACCGCGACCATCGGCATCGAGTCCGCGAGCTTATCTGCCGATTTCGCGAGCGCGTCTAGCGACGCCGTATCGAGCACGCACATAATGTTCCTCGCGTCCTTAGGCAGCAAATTGAGCCACTTCGCTTTCAGAAGGTCATCCGTGACCTGCTCGCCTGCGAGCGTGCGCATGTGTCGCAATAGCTGTGAAGGTTTACGCCCTTCAGTGCCCCCGGTCGCGAGCAATTTGTTTACATGCTGATCGAGAGTGTCCGTGAAGCGCTTCATGATATGCGTTTTCAGGTACTCGTACCTTCCATTTTCCGGCACCGCACGAAGAATGTCCAACATTTCTTGGATGGTCTCGCCATCAAGTTTCGCGAGCACGAGATTGTACCGTGTATTATCACTTCTAAACTGATTGCTGGAGAAGGCAGCCTCAACTTGTAAAAACCACGCCTCGGGCGACGTGCGCCAAAATGGCGGCAGCTTGCAGGTATGGACGCTCTCAGCCGGCAGCCGTATTCCAGAATTTGGTGGAGCACCATCTTCTTGCTGTATGGTCTGTATGGCAAGGCGTCGTCTGGCTGGTCGAGAGAGAACTGCAGGAGTGCAAGAGGCTTCGGCAATATCCTCTGGTCCTTGTCCATTTGCGTCGCGCGTGGCGTCAAAAAGGTGTCTTCGGCTTCGGCCACGATGCTGTTCGGGGTAATCCGCACGAATCACGTCGGGGTCACCACTTTAGCGTTTATATGGAATTACAGGAAAAAGAACAAGTACGAACGAATATGATGAAGAGTAGATTTACACAGGTAAGTACATTATAAGTACAAAAATACAAAGGTAGAAAACTAATTGATATCTTGAGGTTAACACGCGTGTGGCTGCAATGGCTGGCTGAGACGGTCTGGCCGAGGGCGGAAGTCTTGCCGGTGAAGTTCCCTTCTCTCACTCCCAACAGCGCTACTGTAGCTGCTGCTTCCGCCTGCACTGTGCGAGCGCTCTTGGCGCAGCCGGAGTTGCTACAATACTAAAGCATTTTATTACAAGTTTAAATAAACGATGGGTTGTAACTGGACTTCCTAATACAGATGGGGTATCTTGCTATGCGAACGCATGCTTACAGAGTTTATTTCATACGAGATATGTAAGACAAAAGTTCCTTGAAAATCCAGAATTAAATGCTCTCGCTTTTGCATTTCAACAATATTATTCTCAATGTAATGTTAATATATTGGAATTACGAGAATTTGCACACAGAAAATATACTGCTTTAGAACATCAAGGTGCTGCTGAATTTATTACAGACCTTTGCAATAAATCCAAAAATTTACATTCAGTTTTTAAGCACGAACTAATTACTAAAATAAAGTGTTCTCATGGTAATGAAATAAATAAAAATTCGTTTAATAATTATATATTGCCACTCGTCTTACCAAACTTGATAGAAGATTCTACTACTTTACAGGCTGTTATAAATTACAATGTAGCAAATTGGAACCATACTGACATTTGTAAAAACGGATGTGGCTGCAAAAAAATTGAAAAAACTGAACTATATACTGCCAACGATCTTATAATTCTGCAGTTACAACTATTTATTCCCAATCATAACGGATCTATAACAAAAATCACCAATTTTAAATTCCAAATTTTACAAAATGAAAAAGTGGTATTGAACAATAAGTACTACAAGATGGTTAATGGTATATTTCATCATGGTTTCACTGTTTACTCTGGCCATTACACGAATATGCTACGTGAAAAGAACTATTGGTTGAAAGCTGACGATTCAACTATTAAGTGAAGCCCTTAGCCTTTCAATTCTAAGGGCATATACGTTTTAGTTTTAGAGGAAGTACATGAACAGCATACTAGAATATCGACATCATTAAACACGAAAGTGGCTAACCCAATGAAAGTTCTTAATACTGCTCATATTAATGTAACTAATCCTCCAAGAAATAATAATGAATTAAACAATAAAATATTGAAAATAGATGTACAAACAAAACGCGTTGAAGATTTAATAAGTACAGGTGTAACTAAAGATGTACTTTTGTTTTCTAAGAATGAATCTGCATGTATTGATTTATCAGCAGTAAATGCAGGTAAAAACCTTAATCGTCAAAGATCGAATAAAAAGTATTGGGAATCAAAGAAAGAAGAAATATCGAAAAAACGAAAATTAAAACGTCAATTAAACAAGTCGTCATCTAAGGATAAATCTACATGTAAAAAACCTCTTGTTATCAACACTATTGATTTATCAGCAGTAAATATGGATAAGAATCTTAATCGTCAAACAACGAATGAGAACAATTACGAATCAAAGAAAGAAGAAATATCGAAAAAACGAAAATTAAAACGTCAATTGAACAATTCGTCATCTAAGGATGAACCTGCACATAAAAAATCACTTGCTTGTAGTAGTATTATTGAATCAACAGTAAATACAGATAAGAATCTTAATCGTCAAAGAGAGAATAAGAAATATTACGAACCAAAGAAAGAAGAATTATTGATAAAACTAAAATTAAATCGTCAATTCAAGAAGTCGACGTCTAATGATGGATCTGCATGCGAAAAACCACTTGCTACTAGCGATATTAGCGTATCAACAGTAAGTACAGGTAAAAGTCATAATACTAAAGAGGCTAGTAATCGGAAATATTACGAGACAAATAAACAAGAAACATTAAGAAAAAGAAAAATATTGAATCATCAATTAAAAGAAGAAAGGAAAATTATAAGTAATAAAATAGAAGCAGCCAAAAAAATTAAAAGAAAGTATAAAGCTATAAGTATAAAGCAAAATACAAACAAATTATTACAAAATTCTGAAAAATACGTGAAAAACGTTATGCAAAAATTAGATTCGGCTTCCTTCTCAGATCGTAGAATGGAAGCTGAAATGCTTGTTTTACTTTCTATTTACATAAGTGACAGTTACATTTCGCAGTTAAAACAGATCTTAAAGTCATTGAAAGAGAAAATACAAATTTCTTTAACTCGTTTAGGTACCATACCGATTCATGGTAATGAAAAATGCGCTCTTACAGCTTTATGTGGTGTACAAGGACATTGTTCTACTTCAGAAACATATTTTGCAGAAAGTACGTACGACTTTAAAAATATTGCACCTGCAAATGATTCTTGTGCCAAGTCGAAAAATCTTGTGCTCAATAAAAACGGACAATTAATGAATATATTTCCTCTTATAGAAACAGTGAATAAAAATAGAAAAGTTTGGCAATGTAATGATTTTTGTAATTCGATAGATCCTGATATATTGCAAGAAATGAAATTATTTTTTGAAGGTATACTTTACTGCACATATGTGGATGCTTACCGTTTCCTTAAAAATATGGATATTTGCTCAGCTGAAGTATTACATTCAGAAAAACGAGGTCATCCATTTGTGTGTTACGCTCAACATCTCTTATGTTCATAAAAATTTTTAAAACTAAGTGTTATAGCTCCTCATTATGAAAAATTACGTACGATAAAACGAAGACTTTATGAATTAAAAAGTCTGTATAAAAAAAAACTGAGGAAATAGAAAATACTTTAGATAGTACTGATGTCGAAAAATTAAAAATTATTGTATTAAATGCTAGTAATTTTTCAGTTGTACCTCTTAAAAGTGATAATATTGAAATAATCTTAGATAAAAAAGAAATAAAGAAAATATATAACAGTGGAATTAAAATATATACAAAAATAGTTATGAATCCACCTACAATCCCATGCATTTTATGCGAGCGACTTTTTTGTAAACGTAAAGTTCAACCCATCGAGAAATACGCTGATAAAATAAATTTAGAAACATTAAATGTAGTAAAGCAATTGCTTGATTTAAATAACTTGAACGTCGAAGACATTAATTACTGGAAAAAAATAAAAAATTTATACGACTCTCAGGAATTTTATTCTGGTTTTATCTGTCATAACTGTATCAATAATATCAAAAATATTCATTACCATCTACTAGTATTTTAAATAACCTTTTCGTTAAAGATGTTCCAGATGAAATTAAAATTTTAAATATGCACGAAAAAATATTGATTCAACGAGCTAAGGCATTTCAAACAATTATAAAAAAGGATACAGTTATGAAAAAGAATTTACCACATCATATTAAAATAGATGATGTAAAAGGTAAAACTTTTTATTTACCTTTACCATTAGAAGAAACGTTGAAAAAAATATATCGAGATACTGACCCATTGAATACTAATCACGAAATATTTATTTTGGTCCGGAGTAATCCAACAAAAGCGAAGATTATATGGGAAGATTTGGTTGATATTGAAAAGGTATGGAATGCATTACATTGGCTAAAGATTTGGAATCCTCTTTATGCTGAAATAATTATTCCATCTTCGCCTTAGAAACTTTTCAATTCTCTTCAAAATTTAGAATTGCAATATGAAGATAATACTGAAATTCAAAATCACGATGGGGTTCATAAAAATCAAGTTGTATACGAAAATCCACATGCAGCAGCTTTGTTAACGCAAAAATCTCAATCAAATTCATATTATGAGCAATATTCAATTTATCCTTTACATGATAAAAAAACTAATGAAACTGATTCAAAATTATATCAAATGTTGCAAGTATATGCAACTGCTTTAGATGTTCGTGGCAAAGATTTAGATTTAAAATGTTTTCCGGATCTATATCCTTTCGGAGTATGCGGTCAACATGAGAATAGACAGCAAAAATTAAGAGATTTTGATTTCATTAAGTCCAGATTAACTTGTAAACACCCACAATTCAGACTCAATATTCAGTATCTTTTTTATCTATTATTTAATAACAACATTCGACAAATAAGTGCAGGAATTTTTCACAAGCTAAACGTAATTAATCCTCGTTTTAAATATACAGCCCGAGAACTATTGGAACAATTAGAACAAGATCAATTAAATTCAAATTTAGAAACGGTCTTTGCTCGATTACGTGGAACTGAAGCATACTGGAAAAGGCCTCGAAATGACTTAAATTGCATGACACGTGAATACGGACCTGGAACTTTTTTTGTTACTTTAAGTCCTGCTGAGTGGATGTTGTCAGCACTAGGTGAATACATTCGAGAAGTTAATGGTTGGGACAACGACAAAAGGTCTATTAGTGAACTAATAGTTGCTGATCCAGTGTCATCTTCGAGATATATTCACAATAAATGTCAAGTAATGTTAGCTTATATTCTTTCAATAGCTAATCCAATAGGAAAAATTATTCACTATTGCTATTGCGTTGAATACCAGGGCAGAGGATTACCACATTATCACTATATATTTTGGGTTCAACATGCTCCAATTTATGGTATGGCACCTAATGAAGAAAAATAAAAATTTATTTTACAACACATTACTTGCAGAATATCTGACAAACGTATTTCTCCGGAACTTCATCGATGCGTTATGGCATATCAAGAGTTTAAACATAATAGTTATTGTATGCGTAAGAAAAAAAATAAAACTGGTTTTAAAAGCGCTTGTCGCTTTGGATTTCCTCGTACAGTGTCAACTCAATTAAAATTGAGACCTGTGTCAGTTTCCATTGCTAATCGGAGAAAATTAAAAAATAAGAGTAAATTTTATGATCTACCACGAAAACAGGAAGAAGTATATATAAATGATTATATGCCTGCTCTTTTGATACTTTGGGAAGGAAATAACGATGCACAATTCATATACGAATCATCTTACCTTTTAACAAAATATGTATCAAGTTACGGAACTAAAGGAGAAAAAAACGTTATGGACTTTTCAGACATACAATCCAACAAATCGTTATGCAGTCGTCTATGGTGTTATACTTTACGCGCTTTGAATCACAGAGAGTGCGATGCAATCGAAGCTACTGATACACTTTTAGGATGTTCTCTTTATGCCACTGATCCTGATACTCTTATTAGGTGCTTAGATGTGAGGATGATTCGAAGCAGGAAACTTAAACCATTTAATGGAATTAAAAGACTTTCACCAAATGCAACCAATATTTTCTATGATGCTTTCATTGATAATCACTATGCAAATCGTCCAAAGGCATTAGAATCATTGTGTTTGTACGATTTTGCTCAGTGGTTTGATATACATAAACAAAAACCAATTCGAAAAGTAGAGTTTTATGAAATGGTTTCTGGACTTTTTTTGTAAAAAACGGAAAAAACCTTATTTAATAAACCACTGGAAATTCAATCCCGTCAATGAACCAGAGTCTTATTATCATGCATTGCTTTAACTTTTTCAACCCTGGAGAGATTCAAATGAGTTGAAGAACGACGAAGATACTTACGTACATGCATTCTTAAAAAAGCAGTATGAATTAGCTGAAGCTATGAAATATCACGATAGAAGTGAAACTATTCGACAAGCTATGGATCAGGTGAATAAGATGATCGAAGATGAATTATTGTTGCAAAGCAAACAACATACTGAGTCTAATGATCATATTCCTGAAGGTTGCGTTCCAGAACAAATTGAAAATGCTATGAACGAATTCAAAGATATGGCACAGAAAGGACTTGTTAATGAACAAGATCTTGAAAAAGCTATTGAAATGGTTAATGAAGATCAATCAAGAATCTTTAAAAAAATTACATCCACTTTAGAGACTGATGACCAAATTTTGAGAATATTTATAAGTGGACCAGGTGGAACAGTAAAAGTTTTATTATTGAAAATTTAGTTACATGGAATAAGATTCACCGCCAAAAAGAAACAGCTGTAACTGCACCTACCGGTATAACAGCGTATAACATTCAAGGTCATACAATTCACAGATTACTGCAGTTGCCAGTAGAACATGGCTGCACTGCCGTATATAAAGAATTATCTTCTGCATCTTTGAGAAAAATAAGGCAGAGTTCGCAAATCGTCGATTTGATTATAATTGATGAAATATCTATGGTATCAAACGTGATGTTCATGTATATTCATTTGCGTCTTACAGAGATATTCAATACTTCTGATGCTGAAGACGGTTGGTTTGGCAAAAAACATATTGTTATTTTCGGTGATTTACTCCAACTATCTCCCGTGCATGAAGAATTTCCATTCATAGAGTTAAGCAAAAAAAAGATTGATAAAATTGAGCGATAAGCACGTTCAATTTATGGAATTTATTCGATTACGATGAATTAACTATAAATAGGCGACAAAAAGATGATCTACGTTATACTGAAATTCTTTCCAGAATTAGGTTAGGCTTTATTACTAATGAAGATGTTGAAACTTTACAAGCACGAAAATTAACGTTTCATTCTACAAATTGCGCAGATATAGTGGACGAATTATGTATGTATTTACGTGATCTACCTACTGACACGGTATGTTTATTACCTACAAAAAAAAATGTGCAACGCTTTAAATACTGCTATATTACGAAGAATAGATTCAGAAGAAATACAACTTGTAGCAAATGATTCTTTTAAATGTCCGAAAAGTTGGGACAAGAAAGTTTTGAAATTGTTGGATGAAGATAATGATAATTCATGCGGAATCGAAAGAGTCATAACAACTAAAGTTGGCGCTAAAATTATGATAAGAAGAAATATTAATGTTTCTATTGGATTAGTGAATGGA
>UELU01090417.1:0-18782 GCA_900490025.1 Megastigmus dorsalis
AGTATGTATAAAGTATACTTTATGCAGTCTTTTGAAAATTTGTTTGAAAAAATGGTATAATTCTTTTATTATAAAAAAAATTATAAATATATTCTTTATTTAGTACTACGGCGAACAAGCCAAATCTCGGTATTAAATTATTGCATAAGTAAAATATTAGATTTACTTTTTTTCTTTAGTTTATTTCAGTTAATTGCCTAAACCACAATTATTTTAACAATTCGTAACAAAATAATTTTGAAAAACCTATTACAACGACTCTCTATATGTTACTCCAAACGGCACCTTTTAATAAATTATTTAAATATAATTTTTTTATTTAAATAACCAATAAGATAAATAAAAAAATTCAAAGCATAAGTAACTGAATTATTATAAAAAATTATTTTTTATGATCAATATATATTCCGTGTAGTTAAATCTATAATAGATAATAAGATAAAAATTTCTACTTTATCTCAATATCTATAATAAATCTTAGAATTTTTCTTTTTCATAAATGAAAAATCTCGAATATTTTAATATTTAAATTATTATGCAGTAATCAAAAATTAATTTTGAGAATAATCATACTGTATAAAGCTTAACTGAAATATACTTGATGGACAAAACCAAAATTATAAACGCGTGCGATAGCGGAGTGTTTAAGGTATATGCGTGGTACCCAGAGGGCGCCTGTTCCCAGTCGGGGAAAATTATTTTAAGCGTTTAAATTTAATTGCGATTAATTTGTGAAGCGTTTACGCGATATATATATAATATTATAATACAAAATGCGATTCTATTAAGTATAGGTTAAATATATAAGTGTACTAGTGGTCGAACTATTCAAAAAAAGAGAAAATATTTATTATAACATTTTATATTAAAAGAATTCTTTATATATACTCCGTTAACTTTAGCTGTAACGTTTTTCTCACACTGATTTGGATAAGAGAATACTCTTAAATTAATAAATATAACGGACATTCGTTATAGCTATAAGCTAACTTTTAGAATACTTTTGAAATTCTTCTTTAAAAAAAAGAATTCAAAAATAATTCTTTATGAATTAAAAAAAATTAGTTTTGCTTATTGGGTAGCTCTGTACGGCTAATTATGAATTTACGCTAGAGTCGAATACAGAGGAAAATACGCCGCCACCGGATATGATTTGCATTTCAGCCAACACCGAAGAATGATAGCCATATATGGTCAGAACGTTAGGATGACTAACCAAGTGGCCGAAATTCAAACACACCATTGTGCCTTCACATACTCAGATCCTCTATTTAAATTTACCCTTACCTTCCCCCGAAATTTCACATTTATGTTACCTCCCTCAATGTATCCGAGCTGGAGCACTATAAAAGGAGAGACGTAACTAGGAGCGTTCTCCTATCGATTCTCGTTTTTTGGAAGTAACAAGTCGTCTCCACGCTACTCGCTATAAGAAATTGTAACACGTGGTTAGATATTTTATGTATACTTTAATTCTGTATCAAGCGCGACTTACTGAAAACTAGACTCATTATAATCAATTATTCTAACCAATTTGAAGTAGTAATAAAGTAGTGATTATAGTTATTTGCAAATAAAGATTATTGCTACTGTATTCTGTTACGTCGTAACCTGTTTAATTCGATTGATTTGATTATTTTATTTATTTTATTTATTTTATTTATTTGTTCATTAGATTACGATTGCGCGCGCAGCTGGTATGTGACTGTGTATGTATGTGTGTATGAGTATATTGCGTGCATGCGTGAGGGAATTAGGCCCAAATCCTATCTAATACGTGGCAACACTGTAGGGCACTTCCTGTGTTGACTCACGCGTCAGTCGTGGACGATCTCACCCCGCGCTTGGAGCTCCTTCGCGTCATTCGACTTCGCACAAGTCATGATCGAACTAACGTTCACTTTCACCTTTCAGGTTGATTCAACATCGTTATCATTCATCTTTACGCGTCGAATTTGTGCGTGCGAGAAATCATTAATCCTCGGTTTAACCGGTGTAATCTTTGCAATCATCGTTTTAATTGTTTTCTTTCAATAAAACTGGGTTTTTTGTGCCAACAAGTTTTTTCCCCAAAAAGAGTTTTTTTTTTTTTCATTTTTCCCTCATAAACTAGAATTAACAAAGCTACCGAGCCGCCTATGGCAAGGTAGCCGCGAACATTCATGGTGCCTCCTGTGAGTTTTCATGCCTCAGTAATAAGTGACGTCTCGCACGTGTAAATCTCAACGCGCTTAAACTAGGAACAATAGCGCGCGATATTCTTGAACGAATTCGCGGACGCTTCGAACTATCAGCAGCATGCTGCATCCCAGAGGGAAGACGAGTGCATCACGGTGTCGATCATCGCGTCATCGATTACATCATCCAGCATCACTTGTCAACGGTTGTCGTCGCTCTCGCCCCAGGATACCTCACCAGCCACTCGGCTGCCGCATCGAGCGAACAACGAGGATTATGTTGAGATAAGTTTTCCTTTCTCTAGCGCCTTTTCACTTTAATATTTGTTACTTTTCTGCGTATTCTATCGCTAATTTGCATTATTGATTTCCCTTTCGGGAATACAATTTCTTTTTCATCCAAAGCGAAAATTTCACTTCTCGTCGTTTTTCCCTCAAACTCGCTCAGGTCGCCGGTTCCAAGAAATTGCCGAGTGTGTAAGAGCACGTTAAATCGTGCTCTTGTAAAGGTCGCTCGCTGTCTCTTTTTCTCTCTTGCGGTTAGACAGCAACGGCGCGTGTTTTGTTTAGCATAGGACAGCATTTTCTTGAGTTTATACTCGAAACATGCTCTGTTACACACCTTGTAGCAAGGAAACGACCCGCGATTAAACTAACATTTTTAGGTATCTAATAATTTCATTTTTTGTTGCTCATTTTGAAAACTTTATTTTTTTTCTCATTTCAATAAATTATAGAGTAATCAATAGTATATAGTTTCAATTAATGACTTTCATTTTTTGAGTTTTAAATTAATCATTTTAGCTTGAATCAAATTTAAAATCTTTTCACTACTTATTCGTTTATTTAGAAAAAACTTAGATTAGAAAAAAAATGGCTCTCTCTGCAGATCAAGAAACTCGTGTTTCGTATATCATTCAAAAGGGGAAATCATTGCAAGCCCAGGTAGTGAAATTAGAAATCTACTTGAAGAGTACTGATCCCGATCCTATCAATGCTAAAATGCGTCTCAATAGTCTGGATGTGTTGTACAAGGAGTATCTTAAGTATAATGATGAGCTGTCTCAGTTGAATCCTCTCAATCAACAACTAGATATCTTTTTAGAGGTCGAGTCTCGATATTTTGATGTTTCTAATGCAGTCATTAAAATGTAAAAGGTTGAACCTCTTGCAAACTCGACTTTGTTGAACGCTAGTAACATCACAGTGACCGAACGCCAAACCTTGCCTAGACTCCCCCAGATTAAATTACCTACGTTCGATGGTGAAAGTAAGGATTGGGCAAGCTTCAAAACCAAATATGTCACCCTTGTACATGAACTTACTGATATTAGTGATGCGGTGAAGGCTAGTCAATTATTTGGTTCTTTGACTGGTAAGGCTCACAACAAGGTAGCCCAGTATGATCCCAGTGGAGAGGATTATCAAAACGCGTGGCGAGCACTTCTGGATTTCTATGATCAGAAACGCATTGTTGCTGTTCAACATCTGAATGCAATACTTGATCTTCCGAGGGTAACCAAGGCTGCTGGTGATGGTCTTTCATCATTACTTGATATAGCTCGTCAACATCTGAACGTTCTTAAACATCTTGAAGCGAAACCTAGTGATGAACTTGTCGTTCGAATCATAGAATCTGAGTAGATGACAAGACCAATTAGAAATGATCAGTTGCCAAAATTGGAAGATCTTTTCAAATTCATCCGAAAAACAATTTTCAAACTGCAAGCCTTAGACGATTCTTTCGATTATAGTCACAGCAATAGGAAGCGAGCTGAAGAACCCATGCCGCAATTTCAAACGAAAGGCTCTAAACGCACCGTCTTCATCGTCTTCTGGTTCTTCTGTTTGTCTAAAATGCAACGAGAATCATCATTTGTATAAGTGTCTGGTCTTTCATAAACTTAAGCTTTCCGATCGTTGGGATTTTGTTAGGAAAAACAAGCTTTGTCGAAATTGTTTATACTTACATTCCCTCCCTTGCAAAAGTGAGAATTATTGTAAAAAATGCCAACGAGAGCATCACACTTTGCTTCACGCACAGAAAAGATCTAACACTAAGTTAGAATCGTCTTCGAGTTGCAAAGACGAGAAATCTTCCACTTCCACGAATTCTCAATCATGACTAGCACGTCATTTGTGCACTTCCACTTCTTTTCCCTCCGTTTCTCAACTAATGACGACTGAAGTCTTGAAATTCCAGGACGATCGAGGAAACTGTTTCATAGCACGCGCTTTATTAGACTCTTGTGCTACAGTCAATTTAATTGCAGAAAATTTCACAAATTTATTAAAATTGCCAAGACAAACTTGTTCTATTAATATTAATGCAGTCGATGGTTTATCTACTCTGTCCAATCATTACGTTAAAGCTACATTTAATTCAACATACAATAATTTTCAACGTAGATTAAATTTCTTAATAGTACCAAAAATCGCTGATGCCGTGCCTAATGAAACGTCCCTCGAGACTCATTCAAAATTCCCAAAAACCTACAACTCGCTGATCCTCAATTCCATATGCCCAAGCCAGTTGACATCTTATTAGCGGCAGGGACAACTTTATCAGTGCTATCTGTATGCCAAATCAAACTTCAAAATAGGAACTCTCAAATTATTTTGCAAAAAACCACTTTAGGTTGGATAGTCACAGGAGGTTCCGATAAGCTTGGAAGGTCTTATCAATCATCTTGTAATTTTGTAAAATTAGACAAACTTCTTGAGCGTTTTTGGGAGATTGATGAATCTAATCACGAGTCTCTTAACCTTTTAACGTCAAAACAGCCACTTTTTGGAATGCTAAGTTTGATAGCATATTTATATAAGAAACCGATTAAATTAAATGATGAAATATCGTATCCAACTATTTTAGAGGGTGCTCTTTCAGAATCCGGCGAAAAAATTTTGAAATTTTCCGATTTTCCATGAAAATTTTCCGTTTTAAGTAAAAAAAACTCGTTTTTTTCGACGACATTTTTATTTTAATCGAATTTTTCGACTCGAATCGATAAGTCAATCTAATTATCTAAGTCAATCTAAGAACTGTGTCAAAATTTTGTTTTTTTTTGTCTAAGCTTTCAAATTATACCCATAGGTTTTGGAAATTAAACATGAAAATGTCCAAAATGGCAACTCAATCCCAGAAAATTCGTCAAAAAGTTCAAGAATTTTTTACACAATAATGATGGACTTTAGGAAAAAATTTTACTGAGCAAAAAGTTCTTAGAATTGATCAAAGAATACAATAGAATTTTTTCAGAAATTTTTGAAAATTTTCGATATCCGCTTGAAGAAGGGGATCAGTTGACCAGTAGTCTCTTTGACTTGTTATTGGGTTATTGAAAGATGTAAATATATTGATCCCAAGAAAAACATCTAATCTGCTTGGTGAATTTTTGATATTACAATCAAAAACATCCTCTATTATTGCCGAGCAAACATAATGTATCCGATCTTATCATTCGCAAATTCCACGAAGAAAATTCACACGCTGGTATTCAAGCTACGTTGTACGCTATTCGCGAACGTTTTCGGATCCTTAATGGAAAAATCAAGTTCGAAGCATCATTCATCGATGTATTGAACGTATTCGTCAAAGACCAAAAATTATGCATGCTCAAATGGCTGATGTGCCAGAGAAAAGAGTGACTGAAGCTCCAGCTTTTAGTCGAACAGGCGTAGACTTCTTCGGTCCCATTCTCATTAAGGAAAAGAAGGAGCGCAACAGGAGTTTTCTTAAAACTTATGGTTGTGTTTTCATTTGCATGGTATCTAAGGCTGTGCACATTGAACTAACAACAGGCCTTTTAACGGAAGGTTTTCTCGCCGCTCTTCGTAGGTTTATTAGTCGCAGGGTTGTGCCTGAAACATCTACTCCGACAATGGCACCAATTTTGTTGGAGCCAGTAAAGAACTTCGTGAGATCTACAATCTATTTGACACTTCAGAATTCAAACAAGCAATTGGAAATTTCACTTTATCCGAACGTATTGAATGGCATTTCAATCGGTCATTATCCCCACATTTTGGAGGCCTATGGGAGTCAGCGGTCAAGAGCTTTAAACATCGTTTAAAGCGTGTTTTAAGAGATCAAAAACTCACTTATGAGCAAATCAACACCCTACTCATTGAGATAGAAGCCATTTTAAACTCACGACCTTTATGCACGCTCTCTGCCTACCCTAATGATCCTTTGGCACTAACTCCCGCTCATTTACTTATAGGTCGACCGATCAATTTTTTAAAAGAGAAAAATTTTATTTCAGTTCCTGACAATCGATTAACAACATACAACTTCATCCTTAAGGCGAGGAATGATTTTTGGAACAGATGGCATAAGGAGTACCTTAACGAACTTCAAATTCGTCAAAAATGGCGCAACTCCACCACTGAATTGAAGCCTGAATCTGTGGTCATTTTGATGGAGGACAACGTTGGATGTGCGCGATGACCACTGGGTGTGATTGTCGAGGTTTTCCCCGGGAGCGACGACATCGCCAGAGTTGCTTCAGTTAAGACTGCGAGCGGCGTTTACAAACGCAATATAACACGCTTATGTATTTTACCGATCACTTAAATTGTATTGGATTTTAGTTATGTATTAGATTCGATTTCGATTAGATTTGTTCTAATAATTGTTTTTTTTTTTCTTTTTTTTTTTAAATGTTTAATGATCAACTCTAGGCTAGATGCGATTCCACTTAGTCATACTGTTCTAATCATTCCGTTATAATAATAATCAATGAAGCAGTCCCTCCAGCGAAAACTGACTTCACTCGTATAGTCTTCAATTATGAAGTAAAACCAAAGATTCATGTGAGATTAAAATTAGTTTTAGAATAGTTAATTCTTATCAAGTTTAAGGTGTATCTTAATCTGTAAGTCAACAGTTTTTAGTCACTTAGGCGAATTTAATGTAGTTATATCTAACTCTGCTACCTTTGTTGTAATCCAAGCCACTCCGCAGCTCTAGCCCCGGAGTATGTTACGTCGCAACCTGTTTAATTCGATTGATTTCATTATTTTATTTATTTTATTTATTTGTTCACATGATTACGTTTGCTCGCGCAGCTGGTATGTGTCTGTGTATGTATGTGTGTATGAGTATGTTGCATATGCGAGGGAATTAGGCCCGAATCACTGTAGGGCACTGCCCGCCAACCTGTGTTGACTCACGCGGCTATATCACTGCCTCCGACAACTCAGTCGTCGACAGAAGTCAAGATCGAACTAACGTTCATTTTCACCTCTCAGGTTGATTCAACATCTTTATCAATCATCTTTACGCGGCGAATTTGTGCGTGCGAGAAATCATTAATCCTCGGTGCAACCGGTGTAATCTTTGCAATCATCGTTTTAAATTTGTTTTCTTTCAATAAATCAGGTTTTTTTTTGTGCCGACAAGGCTTTTTCCCGAAAAGAGTTTTTTTTTCATTTTTCCCTAATAAACTAGAATTAACAATACTACCGATCCGCCTATGGTAAGGAAGCCAATTACAAAATTATCTTATACGCGCGCCTGTTCGCTGCAAGCCACACCTACACAGCAGAAGGAGCGTCAACAGCGGCGTTGAAAAGACATCTGGAGACAACACGGTCACTCTACTTCTTACAATCAAATCAAAGTAAGCTACGCGCCCTGCGCATAATTTCCAATTAAACCTTTTGCTTATCTACGCTTATTAAATTATTGCCGCCCATCCGTGCGCTCGACGCAAACTGGGGAAACTCTTATTTTCAAGTCAATTTTCCGTCACTGACGAGTCCAATTCAAGCCCCTCCTTAAAACGGATTTGTGCAATATTTAATAGGCGAAGATTTTTCTTGTATAATTTTTAAGCAAGCATGAATACTGATAAGAATTCTGCAAGCGCACTTAATAACGATGCAGCTTGCATTTTACTAAAGCATGCTTTAACAATAGATTCGAATGTACCCTACTGAAAATAAGCGCATGATTAATCATATGATTTAAGACGTGATTTATCACTTGTCTAGTCACATGATTTATCATGTGATTAATCATATGACTTTATCGAATGATTTATCATATGATTAATCACGTGATAAATCATGTCACTCAACCAAAAAATTATTATTATAAAAATTGCTTTAAAATTAAAAAGAAAATACTAATTTTAAACTGAAATTTTAAAATTATTAGTATGATTAAACTAAATAAATTTAGAAAAGCAAAAAAAAAAAAATTCCGTCACTAGCAGGATTTGAACCCGCTACCTTAATATTGCCAGCCCAACACCGTATCCACTACGCTATTTTAGCTATGGTACTTTAGTGAGTAATAATCACCTTTATAGTAAAACTATTATTTTATTATTATCAGCTCTTTAATAAGCGATATAATTGACATCATTAAACGTTACAATGTTTACTACGTGGGATATTGCAATTTTTAATTTAAAGTTAAGTTTAAATCTATTTTTCCGAATATCTCGTTAACGGCTCGAGATACGTCGAAATAAATAAAGTTTTAGTGGTTTCTAAGGGGGTGCCCACTTCTTAGTCACAATGAATCAATTGTATATTAAAATAGTTTTGTAGGTTAGACTCGCATGTTTCCAAAAACTATAAATAATAATGGACTTTCATCTGAATTTCTATATGCCTTTAAGCCTCATAAATTTATTCATTTTGATGCACCTTGGACTATATACCAGATATTCGCAAAAATAGATTTTTTAACTTTAAATAAAAAATTGTAATATTCTACGCAGTAAATATTGTAACGTTTAATGATGTCAATTATATGGATTACTAAAGAGTTAATAATAATAAAATAATAGTTGCAGTATAAAGGTGATAATTACTCATTCAAGTACCATAGCTAAAATAGCGTAGTGGATACGGTGTTGGGCTGGCAATATTAAGGTAGCGGGTTCAAGTCCTGCAAGTGAAGGAATTTTTTTTCTTTTTTAAATTTATTTAGTTTAATCATACTAATAATTTTGAAATTTCAGTTTAAAATTAGTCTTTTTAATTTTAAAGCAATTTTTATAATAATAATTTTTTGGTTGAGTGACTACTCACATGATTTATTACGTGATTAATCATATGACAAATCATTCGATAAAGTCATATGATTAATCACATGATAAATCATGTGACTAGTCAAGTGATAAATCACGTGATAAATCATATGATTAATCATGCGATTATTTTCAGTAGGGGGAATAACGAACACAATGCCCACTACTTCGGCAGGAATAAATTTACAAAACGCAGCTGCGTTCAACACGCCCCTAAATTCAGGAACACATACAGTGCCGAGACTATCGACATTTCACTCGCGATCACTAAATTCAACTCTTGGTCAAGTAAGACCGCTTTCAATAAATTCATTCAATAATAGGTAGATCTTTCGATAGCATTTTTGGATACGCAAAGACATTGCACGAGTTGTAAGGAGACTTATCTAAAATTAAGCAGAAAAGGGACGAAAGCGTAGTAGTTTTTTCAAATAGAGTAAAGCTACGAAAAGAGAAGGGAGAAATACAGGGAATCATTATAGACAATTAGAAGAAGATTTAGTAAAATTTTCTATAAGAGGTCTGCACTGGATAATTAAAGCGCGGTTAGGTACAGTTCAAAATTTAGACGATGTGACAGCAGAAGCAATAGAAATTGAAAGGGTTTTTGCGTGCTACGAACCGGAGGAATTAAATGACATTATAAAAACTATAACAGAAAATAAAAATCAGCATCAAATTGCTAAAGTCCATTTCATAGATAATACACCGAAAGAAATGTGTCAAATATGTACGAAGCCGGGCCGTACAGCACTCAAGTGCTGGAGAGTCGGGCAGTATGCTGGCAACGCGAACGAGCAAGACCAACGTAGAGGCGCATGGGCAGGGCCTAGAGACGCGCAGCGACCGACTCAATGGCCGCGCTACGGAACGCTACGCTACGGAACACCCGCGCCGAGAGAACAGAATAACAAATACGTACATAGAAAAAATGCTACGTTTCCTAGAAACGAAAAACAAAAATTCGAACCGGTAATATGCAAGTATTGTAAAATGGAAGGGCATATACTAGAAGAATGTAGGAAAAGAAAATTTAATAACCAAATGCGAGATCAGCAAGCGGGAAACGAACAAAGTCCCCGTCTACAGGGCGTAAGAGGTGAGACCACTTATGGATCACGCCCAAAAAGCGAGCAGGCAGCAATCATCATCAAAAGAAATGTTCACTTAAGTAAAAATATTAAATCGCCAATAATCCCTTTCAAAAATTCAATAAATAATAAACAAATGTTGTTACTCCTCGACTCAGGCGCAGGGCCAAATTTATTAAAAATAAATAATTTAGGTAAATAATAAAGAAGAGGGATTATTAGGCAGCGATTTCTTTGCTCAACGAGGAACCAAAATAGACTATCTAAACAGAAATCTAGTAGTCGGAGCACAAGAAATTTCGTTCGTAGAAAATAATGAGCAAGCAGAAGAGTGCTGTTTAAAAGCTGTAAATGACACACCTGGAAACTTTGAGGACGCACCCGAAATTCAGGAACCAAAGAGCCATAAAATTAATGGAAGGGGTCAAGTGTTCGAAAAGAGGGAAAGAGATATAAACACGGAATATTATAACTCCGATAAAAAATCGGAAATAAATTTTCAAAATCAGTCAAAATCGGACTCTGAAATGGGTTCAATGGAAAAATCAAATTCTGAAAAGAATTTAGATTTCCAATAACAGTCAAAATCGGAATCTGAAATGGGTTCAATAGAAAAATCAAATTCTGAAAAGAATTTAGATTTCCAAAAACTCTAAGTCAAACTCTAAATCACAGTCAAATTCGGAGATAAATTTAAGTATTAATTACTAATTACCTTACGAATTCGAATTCTAATACTAGTCTGAATACGAACTCGGATCGTAATATAACTACTAATATGGAAGCAAATTTCAGGAAACTTGAACCACGTGATGTTTGAATCATCACCGAGATGGTGACAAACAGTTTTCTCTGAAAATTAATCTCTATCTATATTTATTTCGTTAAATGCTAGAGTCGGTATTGTAGGAATCTTTCCGACAATAGCACATGACCTTAAAATAATTTAAAAAAATTAGAGAATTACTAAAGAGTATTTTTGTAATAATATTAATATAAGAATTCTATTGTATCTGATTTCTATAAAAAACTATACATAGATCCAGCTTTCACCAATATATTTTATAAATAATATTCTGGACCTGTTTTTATTCTTAACATAGTTTCTACTTAGAATATATATACTACTACTTACAGAACTATTTTCTATGTACAACTATTTATACAGAGTTCATATATATCAGCATTATCTGCAGTGATCAGAAGCTACTGTGGTCGAATGGTAAAGTAAGAGTCTGGTAATCTGAAGGTAACAGGTTCAAATTCTGGTATGGTCCACTTTTTTTTTGTTACATTAATTAGTGTATTATTCTAATAATTAAATCTAATTAACTTTTATAACAAAAATGTGAATTAATCTGGAGGATATATATGGGCCACATGTGGGATCCCATGTGGGATCCCATATAGGAACCCATATCAATTTCGCACCTGGGATCCCATGCGGACCCCACCTAGGATTCCATGTGGGATTCCACGTGGGATACCATGTGGGGGACCACATGGGTATTTTCAGTAGGGTACTCAGGACCATATTTAGTGTTAGACGTGTTTAACAATAGAAATGTCAAAATCCAGTTGAGCGAATCGAAAAATAAAATAGTGCACATTAATCGCTTTCGCAAGTCTCATATTGAGCAAAAATAATTCGCTTATACTTTCCAGTTCTGATAATACCGCATAAAACATTGTTATCACGCAAAACATGTGCAAAACCGAGTACACAGTTACACACGCACTCACACAAAAAATATGTAAGACATATAAATATAAATATATCTAATGTAAGTTTCTGGGATGTTTTTAATTATACATCGCAAGTTTCTGGGATATCTCTAAGTTTCTGGGATATCCCAGAAAACTTCGGAGTATAACGCAAGTTTCTGGGACGATTAAGCTACTGTCCATATCATGGTTTTTTGAAAATTTTTATGTTTTAAAATACAAAAGTGACCGGAAATGAAAGCGGGCGCCGCAGGCGAACATCATTGGGGTCGGGGGTTGTGGGGTTTTAGGTTATTATACAATTGAATCATCTTTAAATTTCGAAAAGTCCCACTGGTATGGGCAAACTTTTAAAAATCCCAGATACTTACATTACATGTTTTTATATATATACATCTAGTCTGACTCAAGCACGTACACAAAATTAGCTTTATTGCAGACGAAAGGGCTTACGCAAACGCATTATAAATAAGGCCAAGGAATGTAATAATTAAACAAATTGAATGTTACAGATGAAGGATTTAATCCTAATGATGACCGTATTTTTATTCTCAAACTTCCTGAAGATATCCGCAATAATTGGCTGCGATTGCTCGCAGCAAGTTTCAAATTTGACAACTTTATCATTAATTCACGTAGGGAAATGCGACATAAAAGAACCTACGGTAGACATTACAAAAGTGCACGTTCGATTGCTACAATTAAATGAGTTTGCTGGAACACAAGTCAGATTATGTAAAGTACAAATTAAAAGGACGGTTAAGCACTGTGGATATTGGTCGCACATCTCAGATAAAACCGAGGAGAGGTCCAGTTTCTAGACGAAGTTTCAACTGAAGAATGCAAGCGAATGCACGTATACCGAACGCATAAACTTTATAATGAATTAATTGACCATTTAAAGCCTAACGGTACAATAGTGTATCCGATGACTTTCGTCGGGAAACTTACTAGTGAGGGAGCTTGTAACAATCCGGGAGCATATTCCGACCCGTATGGAACGTTCGATGACGCGGTCGTGCACGGGTACGTGACCATAACTTTGCAAGATTATTTTGCGCCAGTAAATCTAAACGGTAATGAAGTAATATTAAAATGGGGAACAAGATGCGAATTAAATAAAGATGTTTGTGTAGATGTAGAAGCCGGTTACGCATTTTGGGACCCATTGCCTCCCTCTACGTACGAGCAAAATAAATATTATATAAAGGATGTATATAGAATTATATAAAGGATACGTGAATAAAATAACGGAAGAGGGGAAAGAAACGCAACCTGTTTACGTGTTGGAATCTAACGAAATAACGTTTGCTTTCACGGCGATCGGCGTAACACCATTGTGTTCAAATTCAATTAATACGTACTGAGCACCCGAAGCTATTTTTTATTGAAGGCCCGGTAATTGAAGAAATTAAAAAACCATCAATAAATGATTTAGATATTTTTAATTACGTAAATTCAAAATTTGTATACGTTGAAAAACACATTAAAGCGCAATTAAAAAGATTACATCACGATATCATTATACAAAAATGCTAACTAGAAAGGAGAATAATATCAAATGCTTTAAGTAAAACACATGGGTACATGGGATTAATAGCAGGAGAAGTCGTACATCTAATGAAATGTGTACAAGTAGAGGTGCAAAGAAGAGAGGCACAGACATGCTATCAAGAATAACCAGTAACAAAAGATGGAAAAGATTATTTCTTATCACCAAGAACTCACATTTTAAAACAATTCAGGACCGAAACTGCATGTATTTGTTGATTCCACCTATGTTTATACTTGGGGACGACTGGTTTACTGTATTATCTCATGGAACAACTAAGAGAATTAAGCCGACGATTCTAAAACAATCAACTACAAATAATTGAACCTATACGGATCCAATAGCATTAGCGAAAAGCGGTATATACACGCAATCCGAAATTCAGGCGTTAAAACAGTATTTAATGTTTCCCCGTCGAAAGAGCTGCAATGTTAAGCTCAATAGCATTAGGCATGCCAGGTAAAAGAACAGATAGAAACGGCCTGTCTATAGCTAGGTTATTTGATGAAGAAGCCATAAATGAGATAGCAACAAATACCGGTGTGATACACGGGTATGCATTATACACTCTATATGGTTGGTCAATTCAGATTATAGGGTCCGTGTGGAATTCCGTCACGCAGCTACTACTGCACACTGCAAGGGATAAGCCTACTCGTGAGCAAGAGAAAGTAGGGCCGAATAGAAAAGAAACTGCAGGTAACGACCCTTGTACATCGAGCCCGGCGGCTGTGGCGCCAAGTAATCTACCTGAGGCTACCCGAGCTCACGAGGTAGTAATAAATATAGAAGACAAAGGAGGGGAGGCTGTACAGTATAGCACACACAGAACTCAATTGTATCCACACCTCCTAAACGATCCAGAATCACCATCGCTAGCTGCGCAAATGAATACAAATCAAACTTGGAATAGGGATAACTAATTACTAACACTTCATTAAATAATCTTCATTTTTATTAGAATAACAGGAGAAAATAAGTTGGGTAAATTATAAATATAAACAAAATGCATCAACTAACTGTCTTGGAAAAACAAAATATTTGTAGAACTTTTATCGCTAAACCAAAAATTAATATGGGCATCGCAATTGCGTGACGAAAGGTTACAGCAATACAGCAACCGTATGAAACTTATGATGAATAACTTCATTGAACTAGGGAAAAGGGCTCAACGTAGACTAACGGAAGTGATGTACTCCGCAGAGGAACGGGAGAAATTAGCAATAGAGACCTTTCTGCAAGGCATACGGTTCGACGTAAATAAATACATGTGCGAAGTAAAACACTATTCTAACTTACAGCAAGCTTTAGACCATGCACGTCGTATTCGGAGCATTTTAAACGATTTAAAAAGAATGAGAAGAACATCAATATGTTTCTCTAATTAAATAATTCGCCTTGGATTATATCATTAACAATTAATTTATTTGCACGGCTCACGGCCAACACTTCAATTATCAAGGAAGATCTACTATCTTGAAGGAGACAAGAATACAAAAATAAATAACAAAATGCAGCTAATAAGGAACCAGGAAAGGATTCACTACCAATGCCTGTCAGCAAACCTATGCACTTTGTGCTATTTAGCGTCAGCTAATACAGAGAATCGTCTCTATTACACGATGATCGCGATGAAGACGAGCACGCCATTAATTTTGGAATTACAGGAAATGATGTGCTCTACCTGCAAAAATCGAGAGTTATAAGACAGATATAACATTAAAAGGACGACTCGAGGAAAAATACTTGGACGTGATGTCAACGAATTTTCATTTTAGTTCACCCGTAATAAGCGAGTCCGATATAGAGGCGTATAACACTCATGCCATAAATGCAGCATTGAAAGCGGGACCAGAAAACGGAAAGAGGAAGGGGACGTCTGCCAAATCTAAAGCAGGTACTAAACGCGGGAGAAACGGAAGGAGGCACCTGCGTGCCAATGCTACTCCCGGAGCGGATGACCTACCGAAAATGATGGCAGAGATATTAACGAATTTCATGAATCAAGTAGATCAGGAGGAGCTAATTAATAAAACAGCTGAACTACAATCAGAGAAGTTGCCAACAGATTTAGAACGAAAAATGGTGTCCATTACATACGAAGCAAGAGGAGGAGATCTTTTACCATTTATGAATTTATAATGTATTGTTGCAGAAATGATTCTGGGAAGCTTCTTCATTCTCACCATTATGACACAGATCCAGGGAAAATTGCTGGGAATCGAAGTAATAGAAAGAAGTAATCCCGGAATTCTATTTAATAAGGCAGGTAACCTACAATTTATTGAAGAAAATTGGAACGTAATAACAGCAATACAGGCTAGCCCAGCACTCGACATACCGGATGTTACCGGATGATTAGTTAAAGCAGTAATCGACTATGCAGAATCTAAAACCTACCCGCATTCCCTAGGGCCCGTTGAATTAAACTTACTTACCACAATACAAGAACAGACAAAGGAATCAATGCACTTACAAGAAAGGATTCGTAACGCAAAAAATTTTGCATCTCAGAAAACGATATTTTCTACGCAAACAATACTTTCGAGGTAGCAGCAAGGATTAGTGAAATGAACAGAGAACAGCAAGAGTGGGCAATTTTCACCAATAATCAACAGGCATATGTGGAAAATAAAGCATCAAGATTAATCATGCGTCTCGATTCGGAAATCGGAAATCTGCAAATGCTTTTGCTCGACTACAAACTGGAAAAGGAAGCAAATGAAACAAAACCCTATAGTCTACCACGATTAATGAATGCAGTAGAATGGCCGCCCAGGCCGATAGAAGTACAAGCTGCCCCCTCCGTCCCCCACTCTCTCTGTGCGTCAGATACTATCACCTGATGAATCTGCGACAACAGGGTTAGATGAGGTAGATTAAGAAGAAACAAAATATGTAAATGTCAATTGCAAGTCTGTTTTGGTATTATTTTTAATTTCTACATAACAAGACTGATATTGCGAACAGTCAATATATTTTTGAAACTACTTTAAGAGGAAACGAATTTTGAAAACCCACCTAAATACCATTTTCACTTGCAATAGACATAACTAATAGATAGTAAGAATGCTTTTATTTTAGGAGCACGAATATATTACCAAAACGGTGATGGGATCTTCTTAAGGATTATGCATAGCGCGAGAGGAAACGGAAGAGAGTAAAACAATTTAGAATGCTGACTACGGCCTTTAACAATAAAAAAAACCTCCTTTACCTCAGCGCTACAAAATAAGTGCTATTAATAAATTAACTTTTTTAACAAATACATGTAAACCAATTGGTAATAAAACTACTCAGCTACGAATATATTATAGTTAAACATATACACAGGTACATATACATATATATATATATATTTAGGCGAGCGCAAGGACCAATTTTCATACTCTGGGATACTTAAGGAATGAAACGCCTACCTGCCCACCATCCCGTATACCTTCCCTGATCCTCGCTCCCTAAAGTGACTAGCCCAACCCCCAAAAGAAGAAGGACAGGCATAACAACGGAAGGATGAAGTTAAGGAGCTGGACGGCAGGAGAAACCTCGACACTCTCTCACTAGATCCCCAACGCTGAGCACGCTTACCGTTTCGCTCCCGTCTTGTTCATCATTCATCATTGAAGTCCAGGCGCTATTAGTTATCATTATCTCGGCCATCGTCGAGACTTATAAGGAAGAGGCTGCATTGCCTAGCGGTCTGCGGAAACGTGTCCGCAGATCAAGGAAGGGCAGCTGGAGGAGCCGAGTGCAGAAGGCACTGTCACGAAAGCACTACAGGGGCGGTGAAGTGCAGGACGAGGATCCGCACCTGGTCCACGCCGTCATGATTCTGGATGACATCCGCGACCAGCAGGGCGCCATCATGTTCCAAGTGCACGAGCAAGCACGCAAGGCGCGCAAGGAAATCAAGGAAATCAAGGAACAAAACAAGGCGAGGAAGATGCCGAACCTTAGGAAATATAACGAGATGTCAGACGACTGGAGGAGAGATCGCGTGAGGAGGTGGAAACGAATCCACTCATCAGGGTGTACGTGGATCATCTGGAGCTTCCCTTTGGAGGACTTGATTTCAGGGAAACCAAATTCCACGAGGCGTGCGAGGTCTGTCAACGGCCGCTGCCAGTATGGAAGAATTGCTCAATGTGCGGACAGCTGCTACTGGAAGGGGAGCCGGACATTTACGTCCGCTCCATTGAGTGCGAGCAAGAGGACCACCGGGCCCAGTTAAGGGGGCCATGCAGGTGTAAATGAGAGAACTATATAAAATCTTTTAAATGTTGTGGACGACGTCGCGTTCGTGTGCCTTTGCGCTGACCGACATTTAGATCAATTTTTGCGCTAATTGAACTTTCGTCTGTTGCGCTTCTCTCGTATACTAGCATATCGTCAAAGTAGTTTAAGGCCAATTTATTTCCGTCGTGTCCGAATACGCGTTTCATCAGTTTCGCAAAGTAGAAAGGCGCGTTCATAAGCCCAAACATTGCTCTCTCGAATTGGCCTGTCTCATCCGGCGTTATGAAAGCTGTCTTTTCTTTAGCGCGCTCGGTTAATGGAATCTGAAGATACCCATGAGCGAGATCTAATACTGCAAAGACGGTCGCTCCGTATAAATTTTCTAGCCCATCGTCAACGTTTTGAAGCGGGAAGTTCATGCGTACGGTGTTCTTATTAAGACGACGGTAGTCTACAACGAGTCGCGGTTTGCCATCCTCTCTCTCGACTAAAATACATGGACTTGCGTACGGCGAATCAGTTTCCGTCACTAAACCTGCTTTTTTCCATTCACCGACTAATGTACGCATCGTATCTCGTTGTAACGCACTAGCTTTATAAGGTTTAGAAAATATTGGCTCGCAACCCGGTTTCTCTAGAATGTCCATTTCGATTAATGAGGTACAACCCAATTCGCTGTCGTTTTTAGCCGAACAACTGCGATATTTGTTCATGAGGTCTACAAGTACGCTCTTTTCTTCTTTGTTAACGCAGGGTCCTACGCTAATATCATTCTCAGAAATGGGTTCCGTTCTCGGAGGTAACTCAGGTATATTTTCCGATATCGAAAGGACGAGATTCTCTAGGGGTTTGTTCTTTGTTAATGTAACTCTACGATCGCTATTATTGTTAATCGGTAATACTAGTGCTTGAGTTCCTACTTTAACCTGTACAAAATTGACGGTGGCGCGAGGTA
>UELU01090422.1:440-16392 GCA_900490025.1 Megastigmus dorsalis
GAGTAGGAACAATCTCATTTTTAAATTAAATTATTGCAATCGTACTTCTTGTAGCAGGGGTGTTAATAGCACATTAAGATACTAGTAAATTATGTTCCATATTATTTAAGTTCGAGTGATTTGAGCAATAAAAAATAATTGCTTTTTAGTATTTTAGTTAGATTAAAATCTCATTTTTTAAAACTTTTAAGTTTCAAACAAGTTTCGGCATTTCAGTTATTATGCATCGTTTATTTATCAGTATTTTTGTACATTTTTTCCTAAGTATTATTTACTCTCTTGATTAGTATATTAGTTTTAATATTAACTATGTATTTCTACACTTTTGGTAGATTCTCTAAATTTTCTGGATCCTTAGACGTTAGCGACATCACATTTTTCATTATGAAAATTTATGGTTATTCTTTAATGGTAGATCTTTAATTCATTTTTTAATTCAATAAATTTGTTATATCAAAATAAATATTAAAATAAGTAAACACATCGCGGTGTGAGTTAGCGCTTCAATTGTCTTTGTCGCTTCGCGCTCGGTGCAAGCGTACGCGCGACCGCGAGCGACGAGACAGGCGAGCGCACCTCCCCACCTCTTCGCGCTTCTCCTTTCTATCTTTCTCCGCCGCTTCTGCCGCCCGCTATAGCTGCCCGCTGATTGGCTCATCGTACAAACTTTTTATAATTAATATCTCGGAAACTACTTGTCAGATCGAAAAACGAGAAAGTTGCGTCATTCTTAGAATTTCGCGGTCTATCGAATGGTATATACCAAATGCGATGGTATTGAATCATCCTGTATATTTAAAATACATCTCGATGTTAAGAAAATGTCAAAATAAACTTAATCTTAAGGTTACATCATACGAAGCACATATGTACAAATACTGTCTTTTCCCTAGCGTCTGGAAAACTTATACAACAGATGGGTTATAGTACTTTTACTCCCAGCACCCGCGCGACATGGTTTGCTCGCTAGATTTGAACTTTTTGATACATATTTTTCAGATAGCATGCAATATTTTTAGTAATTTTTTGTTTATCCTTACCTCTGTTTCCATCACACCTACAACTCTGCCCTATACCACCGCCGCTACCACAGTCCTTAGTTTCTATAAAAAGGAGATATTTAACCCTGCCCACGCACCAGTACAGTCGTCTATCTTAGAAAGAGTAGAAGACTTCGAGCATATACAGCTGGAGTAAGCATCCCATGCGGAATAGTGTATCCAGTGTGCGAGAGAGATAACATGTCATCTCTGGGCGACAATAAATTGACCGAAATCGTCGCTGCATCAGCATCTGAAGAATCATCATTGGAGAGCGTAAATAAGACCAGTGAAGAGTATAAGCTGTCAACGGTGAAACCCAAAATAGAGTTAATCCTTTACTTGAAGAACAGGTCTCAATACTGGAGAGGGTTGGGGAGCCATCCGAGAGTAACGAAGCATCAAGTCCGCGCGATGACGCGTGCTGTTACTAAGCATCAGTGAGCGCTGCTGCGACGAGAAAAGAGAAACCTCCATTACAAATTGCTTTATCTTTTAACGCGGTCGAGTTAGACGATAACGATCAGAAAGGTGAAGAGAGATAAACGTCATGTGTGGCGTTCACGCTTATTTATTGCAAGTATCCGTAGCGAGCATTAAGCGTACGATTCTACGGATTTATTGGTGCGACCCGTAGAAAATTTTACATTTTACAATCTATGGGCACTGACCGGTAGCTTGATTCAAAGTAATGATGATTTTCGAGTAAATAGTAGTTTTTTCTTACGAAGAGACGGAGAGACGGAGAGACAGAGAGAGAGATAGATAGGTAGATATTTGTTTATTTGTAAATATTTACAAAAAGTATAACACACATATATATATATATATAATTACACATATTTTCCTTTCAAATTACAATAAAATTACATCGAGTCGAGATTATTATTGCACTTATTATGATATCACAGATTTGCTTACTCAGAGAAACTAAACTATTTACGAATCAGTCTTAAAATATTGCACAAACCTATTACTAATTTCACAGCGCGTCACATAAAATACAAATAAGCAGTTACAAAATCAGTCGATATCTATCATATAACAATACATTTAAAAATAAAAGTCAATCATTCACTCTACTCATTCATACGTCGACACACTCACGCTAATACATACACTCACACTTTAAAATCAATGTATAGGGGACAAAACAAAATAAGTTAACATACAGCTCATACGATTGTCCCTAGTGCGACGTGTAAGTGATTCAATTTATAACTAAAACTTATGCTTATTACGGAATGAGGTCACAGGCTTCGTCCCTGGATGACTAGGCATCAAGGTCGAGAAGGTGTTTAAGGATCGCCGTATTGAATCCGCGTAAAGATTGAATGTTGCGCAGATTGGCTGAGAGAGCGAGAGTTCAAACGGAAACGGAAACGGAAAAGGAAACGCGCACAATGGACCTGGAAAGATCTCATACCAGTTTCCGTGTGCACTCCCGGCACCGAGAGTTCTTGTGCATCACTCCTGCTAGCGCACCTGGGCTGTTGTTTATTGAAAAAAGCCGCTAAATAACCTGGTTCATTTAGTCGGAGGATTTTATACAGTAAATGGCGACGAAATACATCCTCCGACTGTCAACGCACAACCATCCCAGCAGCTTTCTATAGGGGGTGATGTGCTCATCCGTCCTGACACCGTACATAAATCTCACACATGTATTATTAAGTCTCTGTAGGCGTGTTCTCTGCTCGTTGGGAGTGTCAAGACATACTACAGCGCAGTAGTCAAGATGGGGTAAGACTAAACCTTCAACCAGCCTTCTGCGTAAAGTCTCGGTGTTACATGCTCTTATAAACCGCTGGCTGTAAAGGGCTTTATTTACTTTATTTGTTACACTATCAGCCTGCGGTTTCTACTTTAATTTACTATCTAATGTAACACCGAGACTCACGACCGTACTGGAGAAAGGCACGAGGAAAACCAGTTTTAATCAAATCATTAACATATTTACGAGAACCAAACTAAATTGCTTTAGTCTTGCCAGAGTTCAGACGGAGGGACAAGTGCTCGGCCCACCCGAACACCAATCGTGCCGCATCACACAGGCAAGCTACTCCCTCCAGAAGTTTATCTGTAGGTGTTTGAATGTAAATTTGGAGGTCATCGGCATACAGTATGTGTCGAGAACCCGAGATAGAACAGTTTACTCAACAGTCTCGAAGGAGAGATGGTGTCAAATGCCTTGCTGAAGTCGAAGAGCAACAGCAAGGTGATCATCCTTAGATCAATGCCTATACGGATGTCATCAGTCAATTTAAGCAGGGCTGTCTGTGTACTGTGATGCTGTCTGAACCCTGCCTGTAAAGGATCAAGAATGCCGGTCCTGGAGAGGTAGCTGGTAATTTGGGAGTGTGCAATCTTCTCGAGCACCTTGGAGAGGAAGCATAGTAGGGCGATGGGACGAAAGTCCGAGACTGATGATGGAACAGAAATCTTTTTTAAAGCCACTAACTGAGCCTGCTTCCAAGTACTCGGGAAGACTCCCTGACAAAGGAGGAGTTGAATAAACGAACTACATAATTCCCCAACACTGGAGAGACTTCACTACAACACTCTGCGTTATGTCATCCACACCCCTCGCCTGAGATGAAAAATGAGATATGGCGAGAACTACATCAGTAAAAGTGACCGGATGAAAAGCAAAACCGTCTTAAGACGCAGACTGTATAACATTCATTATATCATCTATATTTTCATTGGGTGCGATCGACACACCTGCAAAGTGCGAGTTCAGCTCTTCCGAGGTAAAACCATGCAACTCCTCCCTGCTTTTAGGCAAGAGACCGAGATTACGGATTCCCTTCCAAATATCCTTCTTATGATCAAGAGCGTTAGAAAGTTGATTGCTGAGAAAAGAGGCTCGCTCTTGATCCATGCGCATCTCGACCTCATTGCGTAGATGTAGAAATTCATTCAGGAGCACGGCACTCCCAGTCCTTTTGTACCGTCTATGCGTAGCTTTGCGTTTGTTGATGAGTAGCTGAAGCTCAGCGCCAATCCATGGGGCTTTTCCTCTGCGAGGAGTAACAGTTTTGAGCGGAACAAGTTCATTAATAGCCTCCAGTAGATTGACTCATTTATGTCAAAGTCTGATTCTAAGGTATTTGTGGGAAAAGTCGACCAGTCGCAGCGACACAAAAACTCATTGAGTTCATTCGAGTTTATCTTATTATAGCTTCGAAAGCAGAAGGTATCTTTAGGAGAAGATGCAACGTGAATATCAATAGTATCATCAATTATGTTGTGCTTGCTGCGAAAAGGGGCCAGACTATTCCCAAAGTCGAGTACCGTGTCGTTATCGGCTACTAGCATTATGTCAATACATGTGTGAGATGTATCAGTGTGATGCGTCGAGCCATGCCGGATGATCTTAACTGAGAGTTCATTAGCTAACCGCTGAATAAACTCAGAATCACCGGTCACCGATAACAGATCTGCATTCAGATCTCCCATGATCATTTTGTGGCTGTAATTGCCACAGAGGTCTCTCAAAGTACAGAGAAATTCAGGATCTCTACGAATAGCTATTTTAGGTGGGCGATAAATCACACCCACAAGAATTGGTGGCGTATTGACTTTTTGGATTTCACAAAAAATGTATTCTGGAATACCTGGTTTGCCAGGTCCAGTACTATTTGAGTTTGCTAATATTTTAACCTTATAATCGTTCCTAATATAAAGGGCAACACCACCACCATTAACATTTCGATCCTGACGCAAGATGCTAAACCCATCGACCTGAATGAGTTGATCATCGACGACTGGGCCAAGCCACGACTCGGCGACCCCAAACAGATGGTAAGACGAATTATCGCTAAGAAATTGACAAAACCCGCTCTCAGTCTCTCGCTGCAGTCATGCGGTAGCTGCAGGAGCGCTACTAGTATTAGGTTGGCCGCTCTCGTCCTCAGTATGACTGTGAGAAACAGAACAGCGATTCCCTCTACCATACGCGTCAGCAACAGCCCGCAGATCCGCAGCGGAGTTAAACATATGTGCGCGCTCACCGCCCCTCCTCCTGACCAAAAATCTGCCACCACTATGCCAGACATATTTAAGTCTCAAAGCCAATTGCTTTAAGCTTAAAAACTCGCGGTAAACTTCAGGCAGTAACAACTCATTAATATATATTCTACGGTCTGGCAAGTGGCTGGCAGATTCCAAGCCACGAGGAGAAGACCTAACATCTTTAGTGGTCAGATAATTATTTGAAAATGCGCGCTTAGCGCGGAGAATTTCATGAACTCGTTTTTTGCTGGTGAGGCGAACCACGCAGGACGGCGGTCGCCTCGGCCTCAATACTGTGCCACTCACAGGCTCCTCAGCCCGCTCTCCCCTCGCACCCTGAGGCTGCAGGATACGGGTACCAACGACTTCTTCTCGCTCTAGAGAGGGGAACACAGTGCTGAGCACTCATCACCGTCACCAGCCCGCACGCAACAGCTCTCAGAGGGCGAGCGGTGAGAAGGCGCAGATTTTACTCCAGAGAGCCTAGAGAGACAAAAGCCTGTGATTCATTGTCTAAATTGTCGTTATCATTATTAACATTATTAACAGATTCATTATTGTTACACTGTTTCGTCAATCGCGAGTCTTCCTCAACCCTGGCCGAAATCTTGAGCATGAGAGAATTTATCGGGTCTTTCAAAATAGAGTTCTCATGCAGTAACATAAGCCGATCCTTATGCAGACCCTCCATCTGGGATGACTGCATATCTATTTTTCGTTCCAGAGATGAAACCTGCGTGCTGAGTTTATCCACCAACTGATTTACTGCTGGTGCGTCAGTTGGCGTATGTGCACTAATCGCATCATGTTTCCGCTCTACCCGTGACTGAAGATCGCCCAATGTTCTGTTGAGCAGTTCAAATTGTGCTCCCATAAGATCGACAAGAGTTGAGGAGATAGATGTACTTGGAAAAACATTTCCAGCGCCAGAACCGTCCGCGAACCTTGCCGGCGTAGATGTGTGTATATTTGACGGCACCTGCACGCCGGCAACCCGCTGTACATCTGCTAAGATGCTCCCATTACTGCCTCTGTCGCTGAACGCTTCCCCACGCAGACTACAGTTGATACCGCTGGCGAGTAGAGGGGCGGAAGCGTCTGTATGTGAGAGTGACGGCTCTTTTCTCTCACGTGAATCGGTTTTTCAGAGAGAGAGAGAGAGAGAGAGAGAGATTCCGTAGCATCGAATGGCGACCAATCACAAGCTTATAAGTAAGCATTTAGATTGTCGGACGAGATGTTTTTAAATCTCTATTCTGAAATGAGCTTAATGGACTCGATGGAGTATTGTAAACAGTTGAAACGCTTATTATATTATGCTTGGTGCAAAAAGGTGCCGGGATGCTGCACCCGTCAATGATTGTGTCATTATCATCACTAAATATAATATCGATCCATGTGCTCGACGTGGGTGTGAAATGCATCGAACCATGCTGGACCAGCTGCAGAGAGGCAGTTCAGAAGCCAGTTTGCGCACAAACCTACTGTCGAGAAGATCGGCATTCAGATCGTTTATCAAATTTTTGTTCCTATAGTCAGAGCAAAGGTTCGTAATTTCTCTATCAAGTCAGAATTTTTCACGAAAGCAATTTTGGGCGGCCGACAAATTACAGCTACAAATACCGGAGGAGAGTCGTCATTTTAATGCTGCAAAATAAGTATTCGGGAATACCCGATTTATTTTCTTGCTCTGAGTTGGAAGTAACTAAAATGTTACATTTTAAATTCGATTTAATATAGAGCGCTACTCCTCCACCATGAATGTTTCATCATCAACACCGAATAGGTCATAGCACGCAAACCCCCCTTTTCCCCTTTTGCTTTCCAACAGCTGAAGTTTCTAGTCAAGTGTTCTGATTGTTTTTATATTTTTATTTTTTGCCTTTTGATTTAAATTATTTATAGAATTATTTTGCCTATCTTCATCGTTTTTTTTTTATCACCACTTTTATTTTTTATTGATTTTCCCTTAGATTTTACTCTTTTGAATTTTTTCGTAGCTTGACTACCTTTGTCGATTTCAGTATAATTACTGTTTGTAATTATGTTTTTAATTAACAAGGGGAACCCAAGGAGTCCGGGAAACCGATTTTGATGAAACGCATTTTAGTCAACTGGGCCCTGGGGTTAATGTCCATTTTTTCAAAATATATGAGAAATCATAGTTGTCTTAACACCTTAATTGCAAGGCCATTATATACCGTTGAAAATATTACAAAAAATATATCAAAAGTGAAGATAATGAGCTTTCATTTGCATTTTTAAACAAGTTATTAACATTTATCGTTCGAGAACTATGCATTGAAGGCCCAAAAATTAACTTAAATTTCGATCGCTCATAACTTTTGAATGAAAAGTGCTATTAACTCATTCAAAAATGCAAATGAATGCTTATTATCTATATCTTTAATATCTTTTTTTTGAAATTTTCTACAATGTATATTGGTCTTGCACGAAAGGTTTTAATACAACCATTATTTCTCATACATTTTAATTAAATTGGCATTAACTCGGGCCCTAAGGCCCATTTGACTAAACTACGATACATACACCTGATAATTACCATCAAAGAAGGTCTCTGTAATGTTTTATCAAAATCGGTTTTCCGGACTCCTTGGGTTCCCCTTGTAACTCAACTGCTGCATCTATATTTAAATTTCCAGTATTGTCTGTATTATCTGTGCCTCAAATTATTTTTTATTACTGTGGGTAGAAGCAACCACTTGAAGATCAAGGGGAGTAGATAATGTGTGCGCTCTGTCCCCATCTTTCTGGCTGGTTGCGTGTTGATGCTCGAAGAAATTATTTTACTGCGATTCTCAATACGTTAGGTATGCGGACAAATGGTTCGCGATTCATTGCGATCCAGCGAGCGTATAATTCGCTGTAAGGCAATTACACTGCTGATTCTGAGGAAGATGGCGCCTTGAATGAGACAGAAGTGCACATTAAGAGAGAAGCGACAAGGAAGTCGTACGTCGAGGAGATGTGCATGGAAAAAAAGTGCCAGAGGAGCGAAACCGCTGGGGGAACGAGAAACTCCATCGCGATCAAGAAATAGCAAGGTGAACTTCAAAGAGACGTTCACCCTCGCATATCCTCAGAATAACCGTATGAGAGCAGACTCAGTACAGCTACAAAAATCATCTATCTCCAAAAGTGGGCAGCAACGGAGAGAGGAGACATCCACAGGGGCGCTCACCGAAGCGCCACGTCGCATGTAGATTCCAGCAGGCGCAGCGGAATTCATGCTGATCCCAATCATATCGCCAGTAGATGGAACTTGATGTTCTCGGTGGCACCGAATTGTTCTTTAGAAGATTCGACAAGAATGCATGTGCAGAGAGATTCACTGATGGAGACATGTTGGCGTCTTTCCCGTGCGTATTAACTGATATTGCTGGTATATGGTACAGCAGCCATAAAGAAGATTGGCGAACGTGGACAGACCTTTGTGCGATACGCCAAAGATTCAGATACGTGCATAACAAACAGGAGCGCCTAAGGGATGACACGAGGAATCGATTCCAGCAAGAGGAGGAATCGCACAGTCGACTCGTAACATATGGAATGCATGTTGCGAGATGTCAGACGGCGGATGTCTCGAAAAGAGGAAATAGACAAGATTTATTTAAACTTGCTACCTGCTCTTAAAAGATTGGTGCGCAGAGAACAACTGAGCTGCCACAGAAGAAAAAACAGACTAAGCCAGAAATGCTGACGTACTGCACACTGCAAGACTTAGTCAAAGTGCTTAAGAGTCACTTAGACAAAACGACCGATACGATTGTCAAGCGTGAGGTCCAAAAGTCCAAGCAGAGTGGAGGAGGAAGAACACCCTTCCCACAAAATAATGGAACAGGCATGCAAAAGGGCCAATTCAAAAGCAATAATAGTCAAAATGGCGAAAATAGCCAAGATAATGGCCAAAATGTCCAGTCTGTTTGGAAAACGGACAGATCGGAGAGTCGGCGTAAAGTGGCGTCAGACGCAACCTCACGAGATTCGACAGGAGAAGTTAAAGACTCTGGCGAACAATCGGGGGTAAACCTGGAAGCCAGATGGTGGTTACAGGTGGAAGTGGGTGGTTTCCACTTCCGCGCTCTGTACGATACAGGCGCATCTATAACCGTTATAGGTTCGATTGGCTTGCAACTAGCGAGTGCATGCAATCGGAAGCTGATGACTAGCGAGTACGCAGGAGCGAAATTCGCAGATGGTAGCAGCAGCACCATCGCTGGCTGTATAAACCGGCCATTTACAGTGAGTGGAGTGATGAGGGAGATCAAGGTATCGATCATCCCCGCACTCGACGCGGAGTGTTACTTGGGCACGAATTTCATGAGAGAATCCGGTTCTGCAGCGGACGATCTGCGGATGGATAAATTGGCATTAGTGGATGTTAATGTTAAAGTCATTTGTTTCATTTTTTCTGTTGGACTAGACAAAGTCATGGCAGAGCAACTCGCACAAGTAGAAGAGCTTGTTCGTAGACAAGATGGCGAGGAAACGATCAATCTCGGGTGTACGACATGGGTAAACCATACGATTGATATTGGAGACGCCCGTCGCATCAAACAGAAGTATTATCCATACGCATCAGTGATCGAAGGGGAGATGCACGCTCAAGTCAGAAAGCTTCTGGACGCGGGTGTCATCGAGCCTGGTGGTGATGGTGAAGAAATCCGGCGGAGGATATCGGGTGTGCATTGATTCATGAAAGTCAATCAAAGAAATCAACAGAATGATATACAGTGAGAATGATGAATGCGGCTTTCCGCAAGATATGGAAGGCAAGGTATATTACTACACTAGATGTGAGTAATGCATGCTATCAAGTGCCTCTAGATAACGAATCAAAGCCTATGACAGGATTCTCGATAACTGGCAGGGGACATTCCCAGTACTTGACGATGTCGTTCGGATTAGAAGATGCTGGGGCGACTTTCCGGCGCCTGATTGATATGGTCGTCACGCCAGAATGCGATGAGTTCGCTTTTGCGTATTTAGATGACGTTATCATCATGTCAGAGAGGTTCGAGGAGTAACTCGAACATCTCTAGATCGTGTTAGGTTGCCTTTGGCCGGCCTAACGATAAATAGGCAAAAGTATCACTTCTGTCAAAGTGAAATGAAGTATCTGGGAGTGGTGCTTAGCCATGAAGGTTTTTCCCCCGAACCAGAGAAGATTATACCCGTGATTAAATATGCGACGCCTATGAATCTACAACAGCTGCGGAGATTCTTGGGCATGTTATTGTGGTAAAGGAGATTTTTAATCATCAGTTTGCATTTGAGCAGGTGAAGGCGCTCTTAGCCTCTGCTCCAGTGCTACAAACATCTGATTTTGAACGGGAGTTTGTGATTCAAGCAGATGCAAGTGACACTGAGATTGGAGCGGTATTACTTCAGTTCAAGGAGAATGAAGAATATATTTTGGAATTTGCAAGCAGAGTTCTCTCCTGCTGAAAAGAATTACAGAATAACAGAGAGAGAATGCTTAGCAGTGGTATGGGCGATGAAAAAGTTCCGCCCGTACATTGAAGGCTACAAATTCAAAGTAATAACTGATCATAGAAGTCTACGACGGCTACGTAGCCTGAGCGGTCCGACAGGACGCTTAGCGAGATGATCGTTGCCGTTACAAGGTCATAGTTTCGAGATTGAGTACCGAAAGGGAGCACTCAATCACGTGCCAGATGCGTTATCACAAAATACAAATTAGATAGCATAGAGACGGCCATAGCTGGCGTCTCCTGGGCAAATGATATCAAAGACGAGTGGTATCTCCAACAAATCAAGAACGTGATGGAGGACCCTTTCAGAAAACCAAGATTCAAGTTGATCGGAGGGAGATTATACTCTTATGACTCCGATGCTTGGAAGCACGTCGTCGCACATAAAAAACACAAAGAAATGTTGCGAGAGCCGTGATTCCTTTCCGGAATGGTATTCCTTTTCGATAATGGGACAGAATTCAAGAACTTGAATTGATCAACGGTTTCTTGACTAAAAGGGGAATTCGGCATGAGACAATTCCACCTTACCATTTGCAGGCAAATCCCATCAAACGGGTTAACCTCCAGGCGGCCGGGATTTAAGAAAGGTATAAAATAAAACTTTGAAGAACATTTTGCCTACAAATGATCTTTAATGGACCCCGCATATGGGACGACCAAAATGGTGGCCAGATTTGACCCTTCCCGGCCGAAAAGGTTTTGGGAATGTACATTTTTTTTTTTTGCGAATTTTGTCATTTAGTAATATTTTGAGCATTCAATCACTATACAGCGTACGTATGACCTGTACTTAGTTGAAAATACCCTTCAGACATTCTTATTAGTGTCGAAAAACTAGGGATTTCGGCGAGCTTTTCGAAAACCAGAAAATTTATAATAAATTTTGTATTCGACCTTTCAAGGATCCCTAAATTAGTATTATTAATATTAATTCTCTAATTAGTATTACTAATATTAATATTAATTCTCTATGTATTTATTAAGTTTGATAGTTGATTGGATTAGTGGCCATATCTGACCCTTCCCGACCGGCTGGAGGTTAACCGCACGATGAAACAGATGATCATCACTTTCATCCAAGATGAGTATGAACACTGGGAAGAACATCTCGAAGATTTAGTCTTCGCATTCAACAGCTCAAAGGGTAGCTCGACAGGAATGAGTCCACCATTCCTGGCCTATGGTAGGCAACCGAAGCCTCCAAAATCGACGTTTCGCCAACAAATGAACGCCTCACTGCAACAACAATTGGGTCGAGCGCATAAACAAGCTCTCCGACATGCTTGCCGTAGCAGCAGAGAACTCGGATATAGAACGTGATCGACAGGCTCGTTATTATAATGAAGGCCGTTGAGACGTTCAATACAAAGTTGGCAACAAGGTTGGGAAGAGAAATAAAATTCTCTGTATCTCAGGACGTTGCCTGTAGCTCAGGACAATAGGAAGCGGGGTCGTCCCCGCAAAGCGGCGTACGTCATTCAGCAGCGGGGTGCTTCGGTAAAGCTCCGCTTAACGAATAATGTAGCGGAAAAGCGAAAACCGGGGCGTCTGCCCGGTTCGAGGAAAGAAAAAAAATACTGATCCTTGAGCGGCGTTTTCTCCGTAAATGACGCGTGTGCAATGCCAAGCTACTAGCCGAGATTAATCTCCAGTCTCTTGTATCTTCGCTGGTCATTCCTTATATTAGAATCAACGATGGAACGAGATCGAACTCGGGTGTGCATCGCCCAGCTGCTCGAGATCGAGCTTGAGGAGGAGGCGGAGTATTTTCTCCGTGACTCCAAGGCCGTCCTCGAGCTAAAGGACGAATAGAAGAAGGACGAAATCGCCGATCCATCACTGGAGAAGGAGAGCGGCCTGGAGGCTGTCTCCTTCACTACAAAGGAGTCAGGGAGACAAGAACTGTTCGTGATTTCACGCGAGGGAGAATCCAAGCTCCCTCACTTAAGAAAGCCATTGCGGCGGCCCAAGCTCGCCGCGATGGTCGGGCTGGAGCCTCTGATATCCAAGGAGGCGGCGAATGCCAAGCGCGGCGTTTTATTGACGTGGCTTGAGCAGATGCTCCTCAGACGCCGGGAGCGGAAAGAAGCTCGACGCCGTCAGGAGCTGCAGGACCAGCGCAGGCTCGAGGGCATTCGGAGCCGAGCCATGTTAGCGGCACTTTAGGAGAAGAAGCTCCACATGAAGCGTGGAGTCTGGGAAGAACACCGAAAGCGCTTCACGCGCTATGTGTGCAGACTCCCAGCAGTAAAAAACACCCGCAAGTGTCCGCGGTTAGAGCGACAGTGTGAGTTTCTGAAGCAATGAGTAAAAGTCACGAGACCCGGAAGGAGGCGGCACACAGTGGTCCGAAACCCGGAAGGAGGCGGCACACAGTGGTCCGAAACCCGAAAAAAGTGGACAGAAATTGGGCTTCGACTGGGGATTAGGTAAAAAAAGTTTTACTAACGGATATGAGTAGTATTTGACATTTAGAATAAGATAGGGTATCGCTTTTTTATCCCCCGCCCTCCCCATCAACCCCTGTACCAGTTATGGGCTCTCGAAACTTTTAACCGATTTCCGTCTAGATTACACTTCATAGTTGCGTTATATAACGCTGTGACTGCCTATGAAACCCCTAAGAAATAATTCTGAACATAGTGTTTTCTATGGATAAAAGTCTGATCTTTCAAAAACATCCATATAAAGATCATCTTTCAAAGATCCATATAAAAAAGTTATAGCTCATTTTCGGGAAAAATTCGATGATTTTTTGAGTTTTTTTTAAATTTCTATATTTTAAATGCGAAATTTTCTTCTATATGGTTACTATTGTGTACTAGTATGCAAAACACTTTGAATCTTCAAAATCTTTACATTTAGAAAAAGATAAGCTATTATTTGCTCTAAGAGATTTAACTGCAATATCGCATATAACATTAGCCACTAAACGAAAATCGATACTTTAAATGACCGCAATAATGTTTTTTTTTTATATTACATTATATTTCCATGCACATATTAAAATCCTTTGAAGCCTACAAACATTTTGAAAAAATCCAGATGTGTTCTTTACAGTCACATGTGACTGATCGCCTGAAAAAATCTATTTTATTCAAATTTTGTTTCTATCTCTGGCCCGCGTAAGCTTTCATGGAACTTAATAACCAGTTTAATATAAATTTATCAGTTATAAATATATCTGTTTATATTTATTTATTACGGAAATAGGTTACTGTATTCTATATTATTATCATTTCACTCACGGTTTACGATATACTATAATCACAATTAACGTAACATTTCTAAAAACCATTCATTTCAAAATTCTGAGTTCATCACTGTTTAATTCAATGTCCTTATAAATCTAATTTAAAACTATAATTCTAGTGTATCTAGGTGATAAATTGAACAAATTTAGAATTCCAACAAATATTTTTTAAAAATTCAAACATGTATTGACAAAAATGCAACAACGTTTGTATTTTTATTTTTTATTGATCAGGAAATTGTGAGATAAAAGATCGCACAATTAAAAATTAAAATTAATTACATTTTTTATGTTTTTTTGGTGCTTTATAGTAATTTTTCCCTTGCACCCAGGTCACTAAAAAGTCGAAAGCATATTTTTACAGCAATCCCGTTTGCGTGCAGTCATCTACGTACATATATATACTATTACAATATTACTTTTTTATTTTTACTACACATTCTCATCAGTTTTTCTTTTCTCGTAGAGGAAGCTTTGTAAGTGCATATGAGGCGTTTCACATCAACTCTCCAAGCGCGGTGCGGGAGCGCTTAATCGTGCTGTTTTCATCTCATGTTTAAAGGGCTAAAATGCACCTAGAAATTATCATAACGAAGTGATTTCGATGTATTTTTTCCTCAGCTTTCCGATGGTAACTTGCTTAATTTGACCTTGAAAAAATATAAAATGTGCTTTATCTCAAAAATTGCATTTTTAATATTTTTTTTTGACCTGCTAGATCGAAAGAGGAGGAAATTTTACGTCGATATAGCTATTTTCTGGAAAGGGTTTTTTTTTATTTTATCGAGATATCATTCAACAAACACAAGGCGCTCGGCCAGTCGCGGCGCGCCGGGCGTGCTACTGCTGCAGACCTTCACTCTTAGCTGCTTGACTAACCATCATTACATTTTATACTCCTAAGCTTTTAAAGCTTATTCAAGTCTTTTTAACAATTTTTGACTTTTTTAATTTAGGAAATAAGTCGTACTCGTATGCCAAAGATGTTTTTTTAAGTGTCATAATCTTACGATCTATTGGAATAAAAGCGTGATATTTTAAAGTACCTGGGATGAACTTGGCCTTATCGATTCGATCTTTAAATTTCTTTGAATTTTTTTCATAAGCTTCTTTACTACTAAAGAATATTTTCGTTTCTTTGCAATACTTTTGTGCCCAATTATATAGATCGTAAACTGTAAGTCTTTTGTTAGTTCCTGTAAGCTGCAAGCTAGCTCTACGGGCTCCTCTTTTCAAATTTGCACCTATACCATCGCATCCACTTTTGCCGTGTACAGTGGCAAAAAAATGCAATTCAGCTTCAATTTGAAAATCTTTTTCATGAAAAAGAAGATTGTGAAAATTACTCTTATTTTTAAAATGTTGTGCTGCTCCGTCAGTAACATAATAAATTTTTTTAAGTTTATGATGACTTTTAAGATAATTTATAATGATTTTCTGAGATTCATATACCGAAATAGTATCATGATTAAGATGTCTGAAATAATAGCTATGCTTTTGTGTTTAAGTTCATCCTTTATTTTATAATACACCGTAACTGTAAATATAGTTGCTTGATTATTATTCCAATGGAATGATCGAGTTGCATTTTGAATAACAAAAGCGTAAGTTTCGGCAAAATCAAAACAAATTACTACCTCTCCCTCTTCAAGATTTTCTTTCAAATTTTCAACAAAAACCGCTTTTTGTTTAGCAAAAAAATCGTGGGTTTTTAATTTTATTAATCTATCTTTAAATATTTCAAGAAATTAAAAACTTTTAATGTTTCAAAAGTAATTAAGCAACGATCGGTTTGCTTCCATGATTCAAATTTAATTTCATGAATGCCATGATTTTTCAGAGTATTCGTTATAAGTTTTTCAAGATTTGAAAAATTACTCTCGCAATCCAAACAATCACCTAAGAAACATTTATCGGATGGTTGAGTACATACAATTATTCTTATACAGTCGTGATAATCGTCTAAGGGTGCATCAATATTTTTTGTTAAATGTTTCAAATTAAGAGCGTCTAGCATAAGTTTCACATTTTCATGATACACGCATACGCATACATTATGTGTGCCACTAGTTCCAGCCAATACACAGTGTGGTGGTTTTAATTGCGTGAATTTTGTATAGCCT
>UELU01090704.1:0-15497 GCA_900490025.1 Megastigmus dorsalis
TGGTGTTGCGTTGGTTATAAGAGCGTGGCAATTATATCAGACAATTTAAATCACGATACAGTTGCTGTCCATGAATATCAAAAAATTATTTGCAATTATTTGAAAACCAATTTTGAAAATCCAAAAAAAATTTACTATGTTACAGATGGGGAAAGCCAACATTTAAAAAATAAAAGTAATTTTGCAAATCTTCTAGCCCATGAAAAAGATTTCGGTATTTCTGCAGAGTGGCATTTTCAAGCTACAGCTCATGGTAAGGGAGGATGTGATGGAATTGGTGCAAATATTAAAAGATATGCTCGATTAGCTAGCTTGCAACGTTCTTCAGGAAATCATATTTTGAATGCTAATGATTTATATTTATGGGTAAAGAATTTTTGCGGAGAGACCGAAATCTTTTTCAGTAGCAAAGAAAGTTATAAAACTGCCGTTGACGTCTTAAAAGAAAGAGTTGAAAAAGCAATAACAGTAAAAGGTACATTTCAATACCATACTTTTATACCTATCACACCAAACACACTGCAGTTAAAAAAATTTTTTTCTTCTAAAGAAAGTACTACATTCGTTTTAAAAGATAAAAAAAAGAAACTTACTAAAAAATATAATTTAAAAAAGAGAAACGAGAAAACATTAAAACGAATTGTCAAATCAAATAAAAAAAAAGTTTAAAGAGAAAGTTGACGAGCCTATTATATAATTATTTATTAAATTATTTCATAAGTTAAATAACAGAAAAATAAAGACTTAAAAAATTAAAAGGTACATTTTCTGTATTAACCCTTTCAGTCACAGAAGCCTATATATATATACAGGCTACCTATTTTTTTTATTTTTCTCGTCATTTTATTAATATCTCATTAAAAATCCTGAAACTTCTGCATTTTTAGTTACTTTAGTGTTGATAGAACATAAAAATAGAGTTTAATTGATAAATTTTCTATATATAGGCTTCTGTGACTGAAAGGGTTAAAATGAGTAGAAAATTGAATAATATAGGTTGATACGCCCGTGCAGTGTAACTAAGTCGACGCGCCACGCGGCGCCGCGTGGGGTTGCTCGCGCGGTCTTTAACATACTCTATCTCGAAAAAAACGAAAAAGTCCCTTTTTTTTATTTATTATTTAAATGTAAAAGAACCTCATCTTTCGATTGAACACACTTAAAAAAAGATAAAATTGGTCCATCTTTGAGAAAAATGAAGAAAAAGTATTCTTTTTGAATTTCACCGTGAAAATGGGAAAATTCCGGAAAATGAAATATACCATTGGAAAGCTCGTCTCAAAATCTACAAAAACCAGGCCTGATAAAATTTTTTCACATACATTTACCTTCTTTTTACGTGAGTTTAAAAGTACCTTATTTCGCGCTTATTTTGGGCCGCTGGACATTTCACGTGTAATGCCTCACATACGAACGGTAACGGGCGGAGTGACGAAGATATCGGGCATACTGAATATCAAACTGGACGTAGACGGTCGACTAGGAGAGCTAAAGGCAAAAGCCATACCTATTTTGGATAACGAAATAATATTGGGAATGGACTTCATGAAGACCTGGGACATCGAAGCGAAATTGGGAAAAGGTTTGTGAAGAGTAGAGTCGGGAGAGTGGAGGAGATTCTTATCAAACGAGAATCAAGAAATAACTATTGTCGCGGAATGTGCGGGAATTTCGGAGCTGACAGATCCAGAGAGACGAGCGATAGAGGAGATAGTGGAGAGAATACTGCCACCGGCATCGGACACGCCAGGAATCACGCGATTACCAAAAGATCGGATAGAAGTGACGAGCGAGGAACCGATCAAACATCGGCCCAGGAGAATGTCTCCGAAAATGATGCAGATAGCGTAAGAGGAGGTGGGAAAGATGTGGTGACAGGGAATAATCGAGAATTCGGCATCGGACTACAGTAGTGCACCGGTCATGGTTCGGAAGTCGGACGGGTCCTACCGATTTTGCATCGACTTCAGGGATTTAAACAAAGTAACGAAGAAGACCCGATTCCGAACATGGATACAATTCTGGATAAATTGCGGAAAGCTAAGTACCTGACGACCATCGTCCTGCGCATGGCGTATTTCCACGTTCTCTTGGAAGAGGCCAGCCGAAAATATACGGCATTTGCGATTCCGGGATCAGGATTGTGGCAGTTCATAAGAATGCCATTCGGCCTGACAAACGCTCCAATGACTTTTCAACGCTTGATAGACGCGCCATTTGGTCCAGAATTCGAACCAGTGGTATTCGGATATCTGGATGATATCATCATAGCGACGGATTCGTTCGAGGAACACGTTCGGTGGTTAGAGCTGGTATTGCGAAAATTTACGGAAGCAGGGTTGGTGGTGAACCGAGATAAGTGCGATTTTTGTTGTTCAAGGGTAAAATATTTGAAGGGCTGAGACCTGATCCAGTCAAAGTAGCGCCAGTATTAGAATACCCGCCACCGAAAAATGTCAAGCAATTGCGGAGATTTCTGGGAATGTTATGATGGTACGTGAGATTTATAGAGCAAGATGCAGAGCAGAAAATACCATTAGTGAAATTAGTGAAGAGCAGGAGGAGGCGTTCCGAAGCCTGAGGAAAGCACTCAGCGAAGCACCCGTGTTAGCGAGGCCGGACTTCACCCAGCCTTTCACGGTGCATTGCGATGCGAGCGGATATGCGATTGGGGCAGTACTAACCCAGGAAAAGGAGGATGGTGAACACCCCCTAGTATATGCGAGCAGAGTGTTATCAAAGGCGGAAAGGAATTATTCAACGACGGAGAGAGAGTGTTTCGCGGTAGTCTGGTCGGTGAAGAAGTTGCTTCCGTACCTCGAAGGCTACTCATTCACGGTCATAACAGACCATAGCTCCCTCAAGTGTTCGCAATGAAAGAGTCGACGGGAAGAGTAGCGAGGTGGATCCTGGAGATGCAACAGTGGGATTTTAAGATAGTTCACCGAAAGGGAGCCTTAAACCATGTCCCGGATGCACTATCGCGGATGCAGGAAGATAAAGAGGAAGAAATAGCGGCATTGAAAGAGGTGACGGATAAGCAGTATTTAGCGACAATGGAAGTAGTCAAAGCCCATCGAGAACGTTTTCCAAATTAGCGAGTGGAGAATGGTATACTATATAGGTACCGTAGCGATCCATTACTCTATCCAATTACAAACAAAGAGGATGGGTGGAGACTAGTCGTGCCAGTAGATGAGCGAGAGAGAGTACTTAGGGAAGCGCATAGTGAAGTGTTCGCGGGACACTTGGGAATGGAGAAAACGTATGACCGGGTAGCGAGAGAGTATTATTGGAAGGGTGTCTGGTACGATGTCAAGACCTTCGTAGCACAGTGTCCGGAATGCCAGCAGTACAAAGTCAGCCAAACGGGACCACATGGGTTAATGGGCAAGAGGATTGTCGAACGCCCTTGGGCCGTGCTAGCAGCCGATATGATGGAGTTCGCATCAAGCAAAGGCCAGAACAAGTACTTGCTGGTATTCCAGGACCTGTTCATGAGGTGGGTGGAGATCAGACCGTTACGGAGGGCAGATAGTAAGGCAGTAGCGAAGGCTTACGAGGAATTAATCCTGTTTCAATGGGAAACGCCGGAATACTTGCTGACAGATAACGGGAAAGAGTTTGATAACAAGGTTTTGAAAGAAGTATTAGCGGAAAACGGGGTTCAATACGTCACAACGTCTCCTTTTCACCCGCAAGCCAACCCCGTAGAGCGCAGCAACCGAACTCTCAAAACGATGATAGCACTCTTCGTGAAGTCAGACCATCGAAATTGGGATGCCCACCTGCACGTGCTCCAGCATGCCATCAACACGGCCACGCAGGCCACATTAAAGACGTCACCGGCATTTTGAACTATGGAACGCACCCTAGACAAGTTAAGAGTTTGCGGAGAGATATCGAGGGAGTGCACAAAATGGTGATGAGCGACCCTGATGTATGGGTAGATCGGGTGAAACGGCTAGATGCACTGAGGGACTTGGTAGCGCGGTTTATTGATGAGGCGAGGGAGAAGCAGGAAAAACAGTATAATAATGGTAAGAAGGATGTGAGGTTCTTCGTTAGCGATAAGGTTATGAGAAGAACACGCCGATCCAACGCCGCACAACGTTTTTCAGCGAAATTGGCGCCGAAATGGGAAGGCCCTTTCGAAATCCTGGAGGTCCGGTCTCCATCGGTTTATATGCTAGGGACAGGCCCAAGTAGGTGACTCGCGAAAGCGCACGTGGCTGATTTGCGGAAATTTATCCCTCCTCGATCCGTCAACCTTCCTAAGCATACCTAGCTTCCCCAGAGATCAGCGAGAGAGAGAACGGAGATTAGGGGAGGATAGATCAACGTGAGAGAGTGAGAGGAGTTTAGGGAGGATAGATCAGCGTGAGAGACGGAGGAGTTTAGAGAGAATAGATTAGCGTGAGAGAGAGAGAGGAGTAGGGAATGGCGAGATAAGGAAGAAGGCGCATACCCCAGGGAAACCTAGTAAGTGACCAAGGGATACCGGTTTTTTTTTTGTTTTCTGTTTTTTATTATATATATTTTTCTATTATTTTGGTTTTGAGAGAGTAGTCTGTAGAATGAATGATCGAAAGATAGAATGCGAGAGAAAATCACTTGGGATAGTTTGGTGAAGGAAAATTTAGAGAGTGTGCGAGAAAGAGAAAATAGTTAAGGGGGTGTCAAAGTCCTACAGATACCACTCAAACTGTTTTACCGATCGGATATGAATAAATAGTAATAACTAAATAAATAGGTAAAATTATGCAAATTCCAAATACAGGTGCACTTCGTCTATTAATTATCTAATTTCTAGCAAAATTTCAATTGAATATTTCAACGACACCTTCAAAAATTTCTGCAACGAAAAAATAAGTCTTTGCACCGAAATGAGTGCATTTTTTCGGTGCAGAAATTTTTAAGGGTGTACTTGAAATATTTACTTGTAACTTTGCCAAGTGATAGACAATTCATAGAGGTAGTGCACCTGTATTTGGGATTTGCATAATTTTACCTATTTATTTAGTTATTACTAATTATTCATATCCGGTCGGTAAAACAGTTTGAGTGGTATCTGTAGAACTTTGACACCCCCTTAATAAGAATAATATTAAGTGCGCATCGGAGTGTCGAAGGCTGCTCGGATTCGGGACTCGCATAAAAAGAGGCATGGAGCCCACGTAAATTCCGGAGTGAAGGGATTGGCGATCCATTCCTTAAGGGTGTCCCGTTTCAGGGGGGGGGGGCATTGTGACGTGGGAACCACGTCAATTAAAATTATTATTATTAATAAACCCGAGCGAGCACAGCGAGTTCCGCGGCCGAAAACTGACGACACTCCCGAGCCGAAAATGCTAATTAAAATTGCTGCGCTTAACCGCGAATATTCTTTTTCTAATGTTTTTCCGAGGGAGCGAGCACTAGAGCGAGAGAGAGAGAAGACACCGAAGTAACAGGCCGGACCTGCGCGAGAGCGAGAGAGAAAGAGGAAACACGAAGTGGCTTCCCAGGGCTTTCCTGGCCGTCCGCGGCCCCCGATGACGACAATCAACGGAAGTCTCCATTGTTGGCACCTCGGAGGCACTTCCTCGACGATGACCTGGCCCACCGACGATGACCACGACCACCAGAAGATGCGAAGACGATGACGACAAAAGCGAACGAGAGAGAGAGAGAGAGAGAGAGAGCGCGCATGCGACGGCACGAGCGAGTGAGAGAGCGCGGAGAAAGAGCGAGAGTAGACTGTAGCGAGAGCGAGAGAGATAGCTAGTAGAGGGAACATACGTAGGCGGTAGAGCGAGAGAGATAGCGGCGGGCTAGGATTACGAGAGTACGAGAGAAAGGAAGAGGGAGAGAATCAAATGTATTCTAGAAGTCAAATAAGCGCGCGCGAAAGAGTTGAGCGGAAGCAGAAGGTAGGAGCCAATCAACAGCGACAAAGGCCGATGACGGGACGCGATTCGAGCAGAGAAGAAACGAGAAGGCTAGGTTTGCGACTGGAGTCGCGGATTGGCTGAGCGGACTGGCGAAGAAGAAGAAGACGCCGAGGATGTGGAGAAGACTTCCGCCCGCATCACTCGCTGTTCGTCCGTACTCGCGACTAGACGCGTTCCCTTACGACCCCGAGATTTCGCCGCCACGAGGAGCATTTCCTTTCAATCTAGAAGAGAAAGAGAGGAGGGAAGAGACGTCACCGCAGCATTTCGCCATCCCAATTCCCATTTCGCGCACGATTCGTGTGAGGGAGTGAACGAGGCTGCTTATCTTAGCGCTGCAGCAGGCCGAGAGAACGACGGTGAGTGGTCCGCCATTATCCCGTGTAAGTGCGCGTCTTGTCTCCGGGCAGCCGAGAATCGCTGCTGGGGGCTCCAGGAAGGTCAAGGAGAGAGAGAGAGAGAGAGATAGCTAGAGAAGTGGACGGCACGAGAGTGAGCTATACAAGCTAACCTGGGAGAAACCGGTGACGGGGGGGTATTCGCGAAAGTAGAGTTGCGTGGGGCAGCAAGTGTCAGGGAAAATGGCGGCTTGCTCGGCTTAGCGGCTCGGCGTGGGATCGGCTTTCGGCTGGGGCGGATTTTTTGGGCGGGAGAGAAGAGTTAGGAGATTGGGTCACAAAATTATATTAATTGTTGCGCAAGAGAGAGAAAGAGAGCCGAGAGAGTCGTACGTGGGTTAGAGAAAGAGAGAGAAGGAGAGATAGAATTAAATATTACTTGCATTAGAGCGAGAGAGAGTAGAGATAGAATCTTAATTATTTTGTGGGAAAGAGAGAGATAGAAATTCAGTGGTTTCTCGTGAGGGAGAGAGAGAGAGGGGAATAGAATATCCTCTACGATTTGCGCGGGAGAGAGAGGAAATGATGTTCTCTACGATTTGCGCGCGAGGAAGAGAGAGAGAGAGGAATAGAATATCCTCTACGATTTGCGCGCGAGAGAGAGAGGGAATTTGATTGCGTTGACGGTTGTTAGAGAAAGAGAGAGAGTGAGAGAGAGAAAGTAGATAGAACCAGAGCGTGCGTTAGAGAGAGAGAGAGAGAGAGAGAGAGAGAGAGAGAGAGAGAGATAGCGATAGCGATAGCGACATCGCTTCATGAGACGTTGAGGCCCACAGGTGGCCGTTATTGTATCTATTGATTTTCACCGAGAATATAAGCCCTATTACTATTATATTATCGTGTTCCTTTCTTTAATTTTATTTGATACATATATATCTGTGTCCACATTTGGTTCGAGTGAGTGTGAGTTCTTTCGCGGAGTAGTACGTGTGTGTGTGTGTGAGAGAGAGAGAGAGAGAGAGAGAGAGAGAGATAGCGATAGCGAATTAGAGGAGCAGAACGAGCACGAGAGGAGCAACTACTGGAGGAATCGCCGTGGGTTTGTCACCGCCCTGGGTGACTCGCGATTTTTTCTAGCTCAACGGAACCTCCTCGGAGATAGAAAACTCAGAGAAGCCAATTATAAATTCGGCGAGTTGTAAAATTTCGATGGGCGCAGGACTCCGGTGAGGTGCCCGGACTCTACGGGGAAATTAGGGCCCGGATCCGGATCGTCACCTCACAAAGGAGCCACTTCTTTTCAAGATTTACGAACTGTTCATGGTATAATGTATTCTACATTTTATGAAGCTGCTGTAGCTAAATAGTTGGTTAATGACGATGCTGAATGGGATAGATGTTTAGAAGAAGCATCGCAAATCCAGTTCCCTACTGCTCTTTGTGAATTATTTGCATTTATTTGTATTTTTCACAATGCTATTAACGCAAAAAATTTATATCAAAAATACAAACATTTATTTTATAACCCAAAATATGAAAAAAGTTGTGGTGAAAACCTAGCATTAAACGCAATTGATAAAAATTTACAAATAAATGGGTATTCTTTACATGATTTTAATTTACCAGCTATATCTACATACATAGAAAATCACGATGATATAAAAACTATCTATAACCAAAGTAACATATTTAATGAATTAGATCTTAAAGTTAATTCATTAAAATCCGAACAAAAAAAAAATTTACGATACTGTCTTGGAAAGTTTAAAATATAAGGATAAAAATTGCATTTTCATTGATGGACCAGGAGAGAGTGGAAAAAGTTATTTACTTAACGTCTTAATAGACTATCTGAAATTTTCGAATATACCATTTTTATATGTTGCTTGGACAGGGATTGCGGAAAATTTATTAATTAATGGGAAAACAGTGCACACAACATTTAAATTACCACTTAATATAACAGAATGTACCACTTGTAACATAAAATCTAACTCAGAAGATGGTAGAAGATGAAAAGAGATCCAAATTATCATATGGGATGAAATATCTGACATCAAAATTTGCTTTTGAGGCAGTCGATCGTCTACTTCAAGATATATGTAATAATAAAAAAATATTTGCGGTAAAACCTTACTTGTTTCAGGAGATTTTAGACAAACGTTACCAGTTATTAGGCATGGCAGCCGCATTGAAGTTACTGAAAATTCTATTAAGTACAGTTACTTATGGCAAAATTTTATACGCATAACACTAAATGAAAATCAACGAGTTTCTGATAATGATGATAATTTTAAACAATGGCTGTTAAATATAGGCGAAGGAAAACGTTCAAATATATATGAAGAAGAAAATGAATTAGTTGAAATTCCTATTGATATGATAACAAACGACAACGACATACTTGTAGAAATTTTTGGAAAAGAAATAAAGATAAATGATGCAAATTTAAAAAAATAAAGTTATATTGGCTCCCACAAACAATGATGTAATTGATATAATTAATAAAATTTTGGATATAATGGAAGGACAGTTCGCACAATTCGTTTACACCTAATGGACTTCCATCGTACAAATTGCAATTAAAAATTGGCGCTATAGTAATTCTTCTAAGAAATCTAAATTTAAACGAAGGTCTTTGTAACGGAACAAGATTATCAGTGAAAAAACTTATGAAATATTCAATTCAAGCAGAAATTTTAACTGGAAAAAATGTTGGAAAATTGGTGTTAATTCCGAGAATAACTTTGTCACCATCTAAAGAAGAAATATCATTTAATATGCGCCAAATACAATTTCCCATTCGATTAGGTTTCACAATGACAATAAATAAATCACAAGGGCAATCGTACAATGAAGTTGATATCTACCTACCAACACCAGTGTTTAGTCATGGTCAGTTATACGTTGCTCTTTCGAGAGCTAAGAGCAAGAAAAATTTAAAATTGTTACTACTGAACAATGCAAAAATAGAAAGCGACCAATTACAGTATAAACACAAAATTTACACTAAAAACATTATATACAAAGAAATATTGTAATAAGATAACAATAATCAAATTTTATAGAACATCAACAGCATTTTAATAAATGCATGCGCCGAAAACCAAAAAAAATTACAAAACGGCAGCAGCATGTTAATGCATGCGTTGAAAACAATAATAAAAAATATTATAGAACGGTAGTAGCATTTTAATACATGCATGCGCCGAAAACCAAAGAAAATTACGAAACGGCAGCAGCATGTTAATGCATGCGTCAAAAATAAAAAAAAAATTACGAAACGGCAGCAGTATGTTAAAGCATGCGCCAAAAATAAATAAAAATTACGAAACGGCAGCAGCATGTTAAAGTATGCGCCGAAAATAAAAAAAAATTACGAAACGGCAGCAGCATGTTAATGCAGGCGCTGAAAACAATAATAAAATTTTAAATCTAATTTGTTAAAGTCTTACTGAAGTGTCCAAATAACAGAAAAATCAAATAAAGGTGTTTAAACCATAAAAACACCATAAAAAATGAAAACACCATATAAATAAAGACACCATAAAAAATGAAGACACCATAAAAAATGACAACACCTTAAAAAATGAATACACCATAAAATCGAAAACACCATAAAAAATGATAACACCGTAAAAAATGAAAACTCCATAAAAAATGAAAACACCATAAAAATAAATGGGTATCCATAATCAATGAAATAATAAAAATTGTAAGCACTAATTTGTTATTTTTATTGTTCTGTAGTTCTTATTAGTAAAAAATTAGGTACATCTTATTCGGTGATTCGGAGACCGGAGAACGCCAAAATGGGATCCTCCTTAATATAATATAAGATAAGAAGTTTCAGTCCTGTTCTTTTTTGGTTCTCGCACGAGTTTTATTGTAAGTGCACTAAATTAAATTAATATTGAGATTATGTTGAAAACGATGTGTTAAAAATAATAATAATAATAATAACAATCCTGTACCAACATGATAATGTTGAGTAATTGAACTTAGCCCTCAGATAGTCTTAGGCTTGGAACGATTAAGATTAACAAAGTGTATAAACATAGCTCCTTAAAGAAATTTTGATTTTAGAAGCCCTGCTGTGTCGTAAAAAATTTCGAGACCAGTACTAATGCTGTATTCCAAGAATAAAACAATTCTGATCCTTAAACTTAGCCCTTAGGATGGATTCCTTTGTAACTTCGTAATTTGAAATAAGTCGCACTATTCGGAAACTTTGGATTTTGTATGTTCTGCTATTCTTTTTATAATTTTGCGATTAGTACCTATGCTAAAATATTGGAAACTAAATGACTAATTTAATTCTACTTTTATATTTCATAAGCATAGTGCAAAATTAGTATCGTATTGATTATTAATTTCCTTTTATTAAGGTAGTGATGCAGTGAGTAGAATATTACCATTGTGATTTTGATGAATCTTGTCACATTGTTAGATAAGACTCATTCCATTAGTACACCATTATTAAGTTGGTAAATAAGCTATTAAAGTTAATAAAACCTGTGGTCCTAGGGGCTTAACGGGGTGTCAAAGTCCTACAGTTACCACTCAAACTGTTTTACCAACCGGATATCCAATAATTCGATATAGCTAAATAAATACTTGAAATTATGAATATTCCAAATACAGGTGCACTACCTCTAAAAATTATCTATCATCTGGAAAAATTTGAAGTAAATATTTCAAGTACACCCTTAAAAATTTGTGCACCAAAAAAACGCACTCATTTTGATGCAAATACTTATTTTTTTGGTTCAGAAATTTTTGAACGTGTCGTTGAAATATTCATTTGAAGTTTTGCTAGAAGATAGATAATTCATACACTAAGTGCACCTGTTTTTGGGATTTGAATAATTTTAAGTATTTGTTTAGTCATTATTAACTATCCATATCCGACCGATAAAACAGTTCCTGCCTTACCAACCGGATATCCAATAATTCGATATAGCTAAATAAATACTTGAAATTATGAATATTCCAAATACAGGTGCACTACCTCTAAGAATTATCTATCATCTGGCAAAGTTTGAAGTAAATATTTCAAGTAGACCCTTAAAATTTTCTGCACCGAAAAACGCACTCATTTTGATGCAAATACTTATTCTTTTGGTTCAGAAATTTTTGAAGGTGTTATTTTTGTCGTTGAAATATTCATTTGAAATTTTGCTAGAAGATAGATAATTCATACACTAAGTGCACCGGTTTTTGGGATTTGCATAATTTTACCTATTTATTTAGTTATTACTAATTATTCATATCCGATCGGTAAAATAGTTACCAATCAAACTGTCTTACCGATCGGATATGAATAATAATTAGTAATAACTAAATAAATAGGTAAAATTATGCAAATCCCAAATACAGGTGCATTTTGTCTATTAATTATCTATCTTCTAGCAAAATTTCAAGTGAATATTGGATATCCGGTTGGTAAGGCAGGAACTGTTTTATCGGTCGGATATGGATAGTTAATAATGACTAAACAAATACTTAAAATTATTCAAATCCCAAATTACTTAGTGTATGAATTATCTATATTAGTGTAGCACTTAGTGTATGAATTATCTATCTTCTAGCAAAACTTCAAATGAATATTTCAACGACACGTTCAAAAATTTCTGAACCAAAATAATAAGTATTTGCATCGAAATGAGTGCGTTTTTTCGGTGCAGAAATTTTTAAGGGTGTACTTGAAATATTTACTTGTAACTTTGCCAAGTGATAGATAATTCTTATAGGTAGTTCACCTGTATTTGGAATATTCATAATTTCAAGTATTTATTTAGTTATCTCGAATTATTGAATATCCGGTTGTTAAGGCAGAAACTGTTTTATCGGTCGGATATGGATAGTTAATAATAACTAAACATACTTACAGAGCTTATTTCGTCTACAGAGGCTGGAAATTTTTCTGATCAAGGTCTGGGATCGTTAGGACAAAAGTACCAGCAGCTAATAGTAGAGTTACGTCCAAAAACTGGATCTCAGCAATAAGATATTTCAAATCCTCTATTTACAGGCACAGAAACATAAACACAGGGTTAGCTAGGTCTACTAACTCTGAGAATTACCCTGATCAAGATGTAGGATCGATAGAACCAAAGTACCATCAGCTAATATTTGGATTTTTGCCTAATTACTGGGTCACATTGTACCAAAATTTTTAATACTCTATCTAATACCATCTAAATGTGAACACAGGGCTAATTTAGTCTATTTACTCTCAAAGCTACTGCAATCAAGGTGTAGGACCATTAGAACAAAAGTACCAGCAGCTAATAGTAGATTTACGTTTAAATACTGAATCTCAGCAATTAGAAATTTCGAATATTCTATTTACAGGCCCAGAAACATAAACACAGGGCCAGTTAGGTCTAGCAACTCTAAAAGTTACCCTGATCAAGGTCTAGGATAGATAGAACCAAAGTACGAGCAGCTAGTAGTCAATACTCGGCTAAATACTCGATTTCAGCCTAGTGAAATTTCAAATACTCTATCTACATGGCTCTAGGTCTACGGTAATATAATCTCAATATGAAAATACAATAAAATGAAGGAATTCTTTTTGTTAGATCTACAACATCCCAGAAGAAATTTCACGTTGCTGTAGGGATTTAAAATTTGAAATCACTCCATCCTCAATACGCAAAGCGAAGTACGTGGCTCTGGGGCTCAGAAAATTTAAACTCAACTTGGAAACAACTTAAGAAGTAAGATTTCCACTTATCTAAGGCTCTACGACATCCCAGAAAAAAGTTCAAGTTTCTAAATATGGTTAAAATATAAAAGTAGTCGAGTTCTGAATCGCTATACTCAGTACGTGGCCCTAGATCTATGAAAATTTAAACTCAACTTGGAAACAACTTAAGAAGCAGTTATCTCACTTATCTAAGGCTCTACGATATCCCAGAAAAAAGTTCACGTTGATATAGGGATTTAAAATTTAAAAGCAGTACAGGTTCGATTCGAAAAATCCTGTACGTGGCTCTAGGGCTAAGAAAATTAAAATTAACTTGCAAACAACGTAAGAAGTAGTAATCCCTCTTATCTAACGCTCTACGGCATCCCAGAAAAAAGTTCAAGTTGCTGAATAGGGTTAAAATTCAAAAGCAGTCGAGGTCCGAATCGCAATACCCAGTGCGTGGCTCTAGCACTATGATAATTTATGAAGTAGGAATCTCGCTTATCTAATTTTGAATGGTAACTTATAGATATATCTACCCGAGGAGTCACGCTAGTGTATTGAGAAAATGCGATTAGCACTCTCGTTCGTCGGCAATGCAGAGATTTGAGATTTTTTCATTTGAGATTTTTTTATCAATACTGAGTGAAGAATAATGTAGAGATGGAGACGATATATTTTTTGGGAATGTTTCCGAGAGGGCGAGTATCGTCCAACAGTAAGCAGACCAATCTCATTGAAATAGCGATAGACTCATAATGATCTTTAATTGCCTTCCAAGCCTCAGCATAATGTTCTGGTTTGGTCATAATATCTTACTTGTGATCCTTGCAGAAACTATGACTGACTTTGTGTGTAGTAGGCTGGCATGTTAGCAAGTAGGTCTTCGCTATCTACGTATCAACGGCTTTTGCGGAAGATTGTGCACACACCTCTTCGAATTCCTGCTCTTTTGTTTTCTATCTCTATCGTCAAAGTACGTCTTTCCTGTGTTCATATGTGGGCTTCTTAACTTTTCTTTTACTAGTGCTTATTTAAAGGGACTTACAGTTTATAAAGTACAACTTTGTATATAAACGAGTAGTGATATGGTAGCATGCGAGTTTTTTAATGTATTCTAATTCTGCTCTACTTTCTTATTAAATATCAAAGCAGTATTTAATTAGTTATTTAATTTTTAATTGATTTAGTAAATATTTTCATCTCCGTTCTTTAGTCACAGTAAAGTGATCGAATAATTTTTTGACTAAATTACAATTAAATTTATTATAAGTACGTCAGATACAATGTGGATCTTTTGCCATCGTTCGTTTTTGTCATTGTGTCTCATAAGCTTCGACTGGCGATAACCTGCAAGAGTGGCGGCAGCTGAATCACCGAGAAGTTGCTGCGTGTGCATGTTCGCGTTCCTACGACATATTTTCGAACGTAAATTTTATTAATTAAAAACTGAAATTTTTGAAATCAAATTAAAAATACATAAACCTGCAAACTGGTCTGATACATTGATTTCAACTCAAAACATCATCCCAGATATAAATACAACCTCAAAAATACCTGAAAATTTTTTCTCTTTCAAACCTTTGATCCTACCAAAATTTTGACTTCGCCATGTGAATACTTGGGTCCCAGGTTTTATTAACTTTAATAGCTTATTTACCAACTTAATAATGGTGTACTAATGGAATAAGTCATATCTAACAATGTGACAAGATTCATCAAAATCACAATGGTAATATTCTACTCACTGCGTCACTACCTTAATAAAAGGAAATTAATAACCAATACGATACTAATTCTGCACTATTCTTATTAAATATAAAAGTAGAATTAAATTAGTCATTTAGTTTCCAATATTTTAGCATAGGTACTAATCGCAAAATTATAAAAAGAATAGCAGAACATACAAAATCCAAAGTTTCCGAATAGTGCGAATATTTCAAATTACGAAGTTACAAAGGAATCCATCCTAAGGGCTAAGTTTAAGGATCAGAATTGTTTTGTTCTTGGAATACAGCATTAGTACTGGTCTCGAAATTTTTTACGACACAGCAGGGCTTCTAAAATCGAAATTACTTTAAGGAGCTATGTTTATACTTTTTGTTAATTTTAATCGTTCCAAGCCTGAGACTATTTGAGGGCTAAGTTCATTTACTCAACATTATCATGTTGGTACAGGATTGTTATTATTATTATTATTATTTTTAACACAACTTTTTCAGCATAATCTCAATATTAATTTAATTGAGTGCACTTACAATAAAACTCGTGCGAGAACCGTAAAAGAACAGGACTGAAACTTCAATAATTAACCTTGCATCATAAAATTATCAGTTGTTTTGTATTCTGCTTGCTATTCAACCCTATAATTTTTTTTCCGAGGTGGAGGGAAAACCTTAATGTGTGATAGGGAGACACGTGTCTCCTCCTGTGTGGGACTCTCCCCTTTATCGCTGGAGCTATCCACTAAAACCCCTCCGCCTTGAACACGTGGCAGTAGTATTCCCCACCGCCATCAGGCATTACTTC
>UELU01090758.1:2995-23618 GCA_900490025.1 Megastigmus dorsalis
CCCCCGCTTTTGGTGTCGCGCGCACCAGTCTAATAAGTTCCGCGCTATCTCGTTAATTTAATGGACCGCGGGGCAAATAACGTAACTCGGACTCAACCTACATGGTTTCTCTGCGGATTGCGCGCCGCGTGACGTAGCGGTCGCCACTTCAGGGAAGCTAACGGGTATCCGATTTTACCCAAGCTCGCTGTGTAGTCGCCGCAGTAGTAATGCACCGCGATCCTCACCGATTGCATATGCATATGCGCATTTGTGAGCGCTAGCGTCGATCCGAGGTCCTCTGTATATACGTATACATAGTCCCTCGATTCTTGTTACACAAGAATGCACGACCGCTAATGGACACTCGGACAATGTGCGGTTATTGGCCCAGACTCAGCAGTCCTGGTATTACAGATATGTTACCGCGGAGAATGCGCGCAGTAGTGCTTTTTCAAACGCGGACTGCTCTCTCCCAGTGTGGATGTAAATTTTCTTATTATCTTAATTGCCCCGGATCCTTATATCCATCGTTGTTCGAGATATGGCTTCGGGAAGATTGATTTTCTCACGAACAAATACAGCGAGCATAAACGAACTCAAAAGGTATGCTCGCTCGCTAAATATTAATTAAGCGGGAACGTTGCGCAGTTGATGCATCGCGAGAGACACTCGCGAGGAATTAGTCTGCCATGAAATTCCTTCTTAATAACTTTCTTGCACGGAGGAGCTTTAATCAAAAGCCACCGCGACGCGCTTTGATTTCGCAAAAAGGAAAGATCTGCCGCCGCGACCGCCTTCCTAAACGCATGAGCGCTGCAAATGCGTTTAGCGACGTTAACCGCGCGCCGACACTGATGAAAAAAAAGAAAGCCGTGCCGGGAGGAGGGGCAAGAGAGAAGAGAAAAAAATAAAGAAAAAGTAAGAGTGAGAGAGGAAGAGAGCTGGTGATGAAAGAAAGGCAAAAAGCTCCGACATGGCTAAAAAGGAAGCGAGGAGTAATAAAAACGGGGCGGGGAGGCCAAGAGGAGGACGAGCGCAGAGAGCGTAGGAAGACCCCATTAATTCCGTCTTCACGTCGAATTTCTTTTCGCCCACTCTTGGAGGGTAAAGAGGAAGAGAGAGAGAGAGAGAAGGAAGAAGTAGAGCCACGACGACTACACTCGAAAACGCGCGTGTAACACGGAGAGTCGAAATTTCGCAGTCTCGCTTTTCCCCTAAATTTCCGATTCTCGTTATCCCTCGTGCAGCTGTGTCTCTCTCTCTCTCTCTCTTCGGGTCTACCACCGCTGCCGCCACCGGCGTACCTTTTCCCCTCCTTGAAGCTGTCTCTCAAGGAGAGTAGCAGCTCCACGCGTATACAGTACGGATGCCCGAGACGTAATATCTCCGCCCCGTCGTGGTGTACACTTTTCTGCTGCCTGCTCTTGATTAAATTCTGCATAAAATTTAGAGTCAGCAGCGGAATTTCATATGTATATGGGAGACCAACGTGGGAGAAACAGACGGACTTCGCCTTTTTTTTAGGTACCGGGGGCTAATTGAATCTGTCGCGATTATGATCGTGTTTTTTTTTTTTTTTTTTTATTATGTTCATTTTTTTGCCATGTGATCGCGACGGACGCTGACGTTTGGTTTGAAATATTTTTGGGGGGTCTGGCCTTTTACGGGTTCGGTAGCTTTTACTGGAGATTGCGCCTGAAACTTTTATGGATCGCCGAAGCCGTTTTGAGATTTCGCGTATACGATATGAGTATACGAGTAACGTATTTTAGTTATTCGTTCTGGCTTGAAATGTATATATCACTGTTTAATTATACCGCTATAAAAACGAAACATTAAATCGAAATCCGCATTTTTTAATTAAATCATTACAACATAGATGAAGAAAATAGAATATGATTGTACGGCAATCATGAAGACTTGAAAAGAGTTCAAAAATATTTAGTGAAAACTTTTTATAATTTTAACTGTGATCTTTATAAATCATTTGATAGACTTCCAAATTAGTGTAAAAGTTCAGCTTGTGGTATTTCTCGTCCGCGAAAAAATGTAATTCGCGTAAAAATGTTTACATTTGATATCAGGTTTTTGTCGCATCTCGCTTTGTGAATTCCACGACTGCAGCGCTCTATTTTTGTCTCCCTCGCATCGCCTGCATTTCTCGTTTCGCTATTGCAAAGCCCTCAACCTGCCTCTCTATCTCTCGCTAACGCGCGCAATGCCTTACTGTCTCTCTGCACCGTCATGTGTCTTTGCGTCATGTAATATCTGCTTTGCCCCGACGAGATGAGGTTTCCCGCGTGAGAAAGGCAAAAGAGCGACCGAGAGGGAAACTGTAGAGGGAGAGAGGGAAAGAGAGAGAGCGGAATAAAGTTAAAACAAAATTGTCCCACTTGTCGCGAAGACACTCGGCGAGCGCGTAACGAATTTTCCGTAGTATTCATGTATTATTCGTTACGCGCCGGTAAAAGTAGAGATCCGTCCGCGTTAGGAGGTCAGCGCGTGTCTGGCTGAACTCATCGTTTTTCGATTTAAATATTCGAGTGTGCGTGTGTGTTTGTGTGTGCGTATCCGTTTTAATAAAGAACTGTACACGAGGATGCGGATATTGCCAGTGCTCGCGAGAGTAGCGCAGAGCTTTGATTAATGTGACAATGAATTTAGCCCCGACGAACCTCCGCCTCCCCCCCCCCCTGTGCAGATACTGGAGGATTGCCCGCCAAGTTGGGACGGGATTTGATTAACAGGCCGCCGCCGCCGCTCAAGGGACGAATAAAGTTATTGGCTCCGAAGGTGAAGAAACGGCCTAATTGTCCGAGGATTTAATTAAATTTTGAGTGCAGGAGAGAAAGTGCCTCTGGTCTCCATCCCTCTCTCTCTCTCTCTCTCTCTCTCTCTCTCTCTTTTATTTCCGTAAGATATACAGTTCACCATTGCGGTTTTACCCATTTTACCTTGGTAAGCATCGAAAAGTGCTTGTTTATTAGTTGAGTTGGGCGATATTCTAATGTAAATTGGCCGGTAAGCCCAGGCAGTGAGTGTGAGTTTTAATTAAACGCGAAAGGATATACATATTGACATTCCGCGTTGCACTTGCCCATTTATGAATATTGAAAAAGTCATTTTTAATTTCTGTAAATAATAATGCGCCATACATCTGCAATACCAATTTATTATACATAATAAGATAATTTGTTTCTAAATGCATGTACATATCTAATGGATTAATAACCAACAATATTTTTACTGACAATGAGTTGCATAGATTTTACTGAAAAATGTTGGTTTCGAACTTAAAATGATATATATGTACAAAGTAGGAATGAGAATAAATTGAATATATTCCATATTACGATATTATTTTCGCTTATTCAGCGATATTTTGAGGCTTTCACCTAAATTGACAGGAAGGAACATTTTTCTCGTAAAGAATGGAATATTCATAAATTTTAATAAAAAAAAAACTATTATATAAATATATAATAAATGTGTAGTCCAAAAAATATATTTCTACAATTATAATATGTGATCTATCCCAATGCTTTAAATTTTTAAGGCTCCAAGTTTCGTCCGAACGACGCTTTGACCCATTTATAATTTAAAGTATGAAAAAAATGTCAAAAAGCCATGTTTATAATCCGTCGAAAGGCGAGGCGAAAGCGCGCTCTTCAATATTTAAGTTTATCTTTACGAACCAGCGAGACTAACAGATTGTTTTTCCCTTTTCCCTCTAATTGCAGGTTCATGCTGGATTCTTTACAGCAGTGTCCTCGCGGTGACGGCGGTCCTGTCCTGTCGTCAGAGCGAGTTCCAGTGCGCCAACGGACGCTGCATCGGTCTTAATAAGGTCTGCAATCTCGTCGACGATTGCGGCGATAAAAGCGATGAACAACAGCAGTGCTCGCGTGAGTACAGAATCCCTCCTCCTCCCCCTCATCCCTTGCCTTTAACCCATTCTCTCTCTCTCTCTCTCTCTCTCTCTCTCTTTGCTCTTATTCATTTTCTTTTAATGATGAACTCGTTAAACGAGAACTCGCGAGACCGAAATTGGTTGTTTTTGATGACAAGATGAGATAGAGGATTTTCATTGCCGCAGGATGCTGAGACTCTTTCGCGCTGATGCTCGGATTAATAAAATGTACATTTGAGGATTTCATCCTTCTTTTTCCCTTTAATCAGTGGTAAGCGAAAGCTGGATTAACTTGCTTTTAATGTTTCTTGAATAAGTAAGCGATGCTGGACTGCCCATGTAAACCAGCGACAATCTAATTACTTGTAATGATAATTAATAATACGACAGAAGATGGTATGGAAGAATAATAGTTTATACGTAAGATTATTTCTATACCGAAAAATCAATATTTTGTACGAACATTTATTTACGTAATATTTAAATTTTAATGTCACTGAATGGATTCGTGAAATGGCACAAAACTAAATCAGTTTGTGGAATAAGCAGTAAATTCAAGCGAGTGCGCGAAAGACGAATGAAATTCATATCATAATCAATCATTCAAACCTCATACCATTCAATACCCAAGAGCATAGCAGTTGGTGGTAAAACCTTGGTAGATGTACAGAATATTGATTTTTCCGTATACAAACGCTTTACCAGGTTAATAAATAATTATTCATATTATTCTTCATTTCTAGGAAATGTGTTATACTATTTCAGCAGCATATCAATTTTCGTGTGCTGATAAACGTATACTTATTGTTATAGTATATACTACAAGCATTATTTTTTAATTGATAAATCATTTGGAGCTTTGATACGAAGTTACTTTACACACTTATATTCTTGAATGAATTGCGTATACATAAGGAATTTAATCATTTCTAAAATTTAAAAAAATATTTTCTTCGTATTATTTAATTCTACAATAATCATAGGATTGCAAAACATGCAAGTTGAATATTAAATTATATACAGTATTTGCGAATTCGTTGAATTGCTCGATTATACAGCATGAAAATATTTTGACATCTCTAATACTGAAAAAATATAGATATTACAAAAATTTTAATTTTAGCTTAAAATTATTAGTTTAACTGTTTTCTACTTCTTTTATAAACATATCTTTCTTATATAGAAAAAATCAATGAAATACTAATAATTCAAAAATATGCATCTAATTTTTTAATCAAAAATCCTTACATTTATACTCCAAATATTTGCTCCAATAAAAGAAAGCAATAATATTTAACGGCTTTGTCTATCGAACAAATAACTTGAGCAAACAATCGCTTGAGAATCAGCACGGAATTTATCAATACGTCGAGAAAGGAGCAAAAAACAAATGCAAGCTTATCGAATAACCGCGCCCTACAACACAACCGCACAGAAACTTCTGTCTAATTTTCTTCTCAGCGGGGGTTGGGTATATGGTTCGGGTCTCCCGCGGCCAGCGTGGAAAATCAAGAAAATCCCAAGACAACCACGTAAACAGAAGATAAATAGCCTTCACAGCTTGGCGCACACTCGCGTGTTTATCTAGTTCTCGGGTTCGCAGCCATTATACATCTCGTTCGTTCTCGCTTTTGCACACACACACACACACGCACACACACACACGCACACACACATACAGACACAGATGCATTATTCTCGATTCCTCTCTATCTTTGTCTTTCGCTTTGGTCCGTCGCGCGCGCGTATATACGGATATAATTCATTGGCTGTACCGTACAGAGTTACGCGCGGCGCCCGATGGATGGACGATTTAAGATTGATGCTACCCGTCTAGCTTGTATTCGCGTATACCCATACATACGCACGCGCGTGTATGTGTGTGGGTGTGTATGAATGTATCCGTCGAGTGGGAGTCGCCGCGTTCGAAAAACAATTAATCGCCCGGAGCGTCGACGAAACACACGATGACTGGTCATCAAAAACTCGTCGGGGATTCATCGCTCTGATGTGGAGGAGGGGGAGGGCGAACGAGGCTTCCGTGTCTTCTGGCCCGTTGGTTACGCAGATTAAATTTCAAACATTGCCACTGTGCGCGCACGGGAAGTGATCGCATAGTCACACGCCGAGCGTGTATATACGTGGCCTTGTTCGTGCCGACAATTTTAAATGGGAAATTTTTGTTTGCGGCTTACTCGATTATCTTCTTTGATCGGGTATGGCTTTTCGTGATGACCGCGTGCACAATATACCTAATATGTGAGTTCTCGATATACGGCTGGTCTCTGTTTGACTTTTTTCCCGTTTTTTTTTTTACGCGGATTAGACGAGTCGTAAACGATGGTTTTATTTAATTTTTGATTGATGCGACTGCGATCGGTGGGAATTAGTGCAATTTCTTTTGTCTTTCGATCGTGATCTTTGAATTTCTTGGGTAAACTGTGATTCAAGAAGGTTTTCGGGCTTATTAAATATTGTTAGAAGTATTGATTTTTCAAAATACTTGATAACTTGACACTAGAACACAAAGAGGATTCTACATAGATCCAAAGCAGAACTTGAGCGTTAAAAATATTTAATATAGGTCACCCTGAGCTTTATATTTTTTCAAAGAGGCGTCTCTCTTTGAAAAATATATGACCTACATTCTTCCCTTTTTGCACTATGGTTGGTGAAATCTTAAGAGAGTAGCCTGACAAAAAAGCTTTTCCTCTACAACTATCAACGCGCTCACTCACCAGGTTTATCTCAAACATCTTTTAATTCAATAATAAAAATATGAACAACCGATTGGACGCATTAACATTTAATTTGTTTAGTTGCAAAAGCTGTTTTTTTACGTTGACGAGGCAATTCGTAGTGGTATAAATTCCTAAGCTTATCATGTCTGACCAAAGTCGGACATTACTACTTCGTTCAATTTATTACTCACCATTCTCTCGCGGCCATCCGATACTCAGCAGTACATTTGTACCGAAGAGCTTTCGCTTCTTATTACGCAAAGAACTATCTGAAAACTCTTCGCGAGTCTATGAAATCTAACTTGTTCCTTGGACCATCAGCGATTGTCTACCGCTCATTCGAACCGATAGCCCGCAGACGGGAAACTTTTTCGCGAGCATCCGCACCCGCCGCTGCCGCGCTTCCTCGTGAAAAACACTCGTCGTTGTCGTCTCGTAGAACTTGGGGGAGGCCAAATCCGAGCGGAAAGTAAAATGTGATGTTCACGACGCGAGAAGCGAGTGTCTTTTCCAATCTCGCTACGGAATTGGCGCGAACAAGTTTCCGCACCCTATTTTTTTTTCCTCCCTTTTACGCAGGTGTTCCCTCTCCCGAGCCCTTCATCTGGGAAATGAGGACTTTACCAAATTTCGTGTAGCAGCACAGAGACGCAGGGTAAGGCGGGGGGTTAAGGCAATTTTCAACGACACGCACATCCCCCCGGCCTTTTTTAATTCGCCTGGGGGCTGGAGGACTGAGAGAGAACGCGCAAAATGTATGCCACTGTTCTCTCTCTCTCTCTCTCTTTCTCTCTTTCTCCTGCTCTTCCAGGATGTAGTTTTCTCGGCAAGGCTCTCACAGCAAGGACTTGGCTATATGCTTTGTCGACTTCCCCGGGACCTCGGCCGATTTGTACGCGAGCGCTGGTCTGACGAGTAATTAAGAGCACTGCTCTAGACGCGCTACAAAGCGATGCTCGCGAAATAATCTTTCTCTAAAAGAGTCCTTTAGCTCCGTTGGCTCTTAATTTTCTGTAGCACCTGTGCTGTAGAATATATATACGAAGGTTATTTAAGGAAAAAATTACCTCCTTACTCCTTTGGGATCTTGGAGTGACAGGCTTGCTGTCTAGATTCAATAATTGAAATAATTATGAGCACGTGCTAGTGAAACTAATGAAGATCTGAATAGATTTATGACACTTGCATTCTTATAAATTATGATCCTTTTATATCCTTCTGAGAAGAATATCGATATAAACTGTGATAACTTTAATTCATTATGTCTATAGAAAGTCCAACAAAGTGTAAATTTTCAGGCATTGAATTTTTTAACTAATGGTATCCATTGAATATTGGCAATATATTCTCAGTATTACCAATGTGGATGCAATATTTTGGATTTGGATATAAAAAAATACTAAAACTATATGTCAATAAAATAAAAGGATTTAATTTTCATTAAAGAAATTGGATATTTTTTCGTCTTAGTCTATGCCAATATAAAATAGAAAAGTATATAATAGATCTTAAAATATATTTTCACTTTTATTTATATAAAAGTATAGGTGTCTAAATATTATTGTTTTTGTTTGAATTGATAATTTTTACTATGTATAGAATATAAATTTTTCGTTATTTTATCATACGCAATTAATCATACCGAGCAACAAAAGAGATTAATTAATATCAAATTAAGATCCTGTAGGAAAAAAAAAGTTTATTTAGGTACAAAATCTATGTAAGTATTTGAATCGAATAAACAATTTAATTAGCTGTCGACAATGAGTCTTCATTCCATCTACGAATTTCTTTTCAGCGAGTTCGACGTAATTAAATACAAATCACTGCAATTATTCGAAAGTATTCAAAGCCGCTCGCGCCTCCACAGCCCTTTTATTTGTATACTAGTATTACATCCTGTTCTTCACCTCAATGTTACACGAGATGTGAGCACACGAAGCGCGTAATATTCTCGCACGAGGAACTGAAACTCACGTGTAATTAGAGGAACTAATTTCACAAGAATTACACTGTGTAATGGAGCAAAAAAATTAATTAACACCCCGATTTCGTTGCACTTGGGGGACAAAAAGTATGGCCGATAGAAAATGATATGACTGTGAAAGAGAAGACGTCATATTCGCGAGATTTGACGTGTAGCGTCGAGTTCTTTGACTGTTTTCACGCCCGCATGCCGCGACGTCATGGAAAGGTAGGGAGCGGCAGGTACTTTGCTTTTCGCTTTGAGTGCAGCGAGACTACGTCTCGCTACCGCCTCTTCGCGAGAGCTCATAAACTGTGGAGAACGTATACGTATGTGTGTGTGTGTGTAGGCTAGTCACTGCCGTGAGAGTCCTGGAATTACAATTTTATTTATTTTTACCTTTGACAAGTTAAATTCTTGGAAAAGTCTGCTCTTACGGTAGGAAAAAAAAACTGGTAGACTAATAAATTTCACTTTCTTGCTCAGGTCATGTTATAGAGGTACAAGTATGAATTTTAATACTTGAAAGAAGCTAGAATATTTTTAATGTATGAAAATTAATAAATGACAAGAATTTATTGAAAAAATTATCGTTTACCTAAAAATTTCTATAAATAATCTGACATATTCGCTAAAATATGCGATTACAATGAAGGTGAACGGCAAGTACTAATTCTCTACACTATCCTCGGTATTTTCAAAATTTTAAAGTATCAGTGAATTTGGTTAAATCAAGCCAATTGAATGAATCGCCAGAATTCTTATAGAACCTATATCAATCATCGCTATCAGTTATCTCATCATCAATTCAGAGCGGCGGCGGCTCGGTTTAATAAATCGAAATCGCCGGGACCACGTCGAACGCGCGGTAGCACTTGCCAAATTCGTCTGGCCGAAAAAGCGAAACAAAATAAAGTATCGATCGGAAAGAAGCCCGACCGCAAAACCCAAACCAACCTCCCCACCTCCACCCCCACCCCCTCCGTTCGCAGAAAAAAAAAAGAGAAATATCGAACGCGAGTAGCGCAGCATATCCTCCAAAGCGGGAATCCGTTAAAAAAACCCAGTCGCCCACAGATAGATAAGGGAAAAGGGTACAGAGAGCGAGAAAGAACAGAGAGAGAGGGAGAGAGAGAGAGAGAGAGAACGCGGACAAATCCGAGGCTGCACAATCGTGAAAGCAGTGCGCTGACCGGTTGATTTATCGGCTCTCGAAATTGATATCGCGCGCACGACTCGAATACACGGAACGAGAGATAGAGAGAGAGAGAGAGAGAGAGAAGCGCTTCGGTGTGGTCGCAGGGCAAAAAGTTTGTGTATGTACACTTGCACACAGCCGAACCGCAGACACACGGGAGACTGTGCACCGAGATACATACCTGCAGTCGTCTGTGTCCACAAGTAAAGATCCGGCGCTCTCTTCCTTTGCTCGGGCGCGGACCTTCGTGTGCTACCCCAATCCCTTGTACACTTTATCGTCTGCACACACACACACACGTGCACGTATATGCACACGCCAAACTGTGCACTCTGGCCCGCTAAGTCGAGATATACACGAGGTTAAAGAGACCAAATTCACCTTCTTACAAATGCAGACCTACGCGTATACATATATATAAGTGTACAGACACACACACCGTCGCGCGAGTATACATAGACGTAATCGTGAACTGGTAACGTGGAAGCTAGGGTATGAAAGAGAAGGAGAGAAAGAGCCACGGACGGACATAGAGAATTGGCGCCCGTCCAAGGGAATCAGCATTTGGGTCGACCCAGCCCACTCCCTCCCTCTACCTCCCACCTCTCTCTCTCTCTCTCTCTCTCTCTCTCGCTCTATCTATCTCGCTTAGCTGTATGTTAATGCATGCACACACGTACACGTAGCGCAAATCCATACATACCACTGGCGGGGCACGAGCATCTAAGCCATCCCGTGTGGCACGTATATATATATATATACTTTTACAGAAATTCGCCGCTGCAGTATGCACATTTGTGCTTTTTTTTATTGTAGCCCGCATCCATACTCGTGCAGCAGCAGCAGCCACATTGCACGCTCGTATAACGTATTAAGCAGGGACTACCTCCTCCTCTCTCTCTCTCTCTCTCTCTCTCTCTCTGCATCTTGCTAGTCTAAGTGCGTCCCTTCTCTATGCCCCAGCCTCTCTCTCCTTTCGCTCTGTCCACTGTTCTCTCTTTATACAGCTCTTTATACCCATCCACACAGTGCAGTGGTCGGTTCGAGCTTTACACACGCACACATACACACACGTATATATATATATATTGTGTTTGGAACCACTAGTACTGGCTAGCAGGGCTCGACATTCCATTTACAGCGAGCTTCTGTTATGCTCCATTCTGCTCCGTCCTGCCTTGGCTTCCAGACGGAAATGGGAGGAAAGTCGTGTACTTCCTTCTCGGTCTCTCTGACCTTCTCTATAGTCCCGCTTTGTTTGATTGCTGCATACCTGGCGTCTTTAAGATCTAATAGTTTGCTGCGTGGGCTATGGCAGGAATTTGCGATGCTGCGAATTTCTGTGAGCGTGTATAAAGATAGATTGGAACAGGAACAACTACGGCATTAGCTGAAACGAAGGTTCAAAAATATTTGCTTGACTCTATGATGTTTTTTGGTTCTAGGCAGTGCAAATTACATTTTTATTGAAATACTTCCGAAAACTTTAGGTGAAACAGTTTATTGTAAATATATTTGTATCTTGCTTGATGCCTGATAAATACGGTTAAAAATTTAAGTATAATAAATATATACTTCATCGTTCAATTCTTATATAATGCAACGAAATAATTTTATATAAAAACATATTATTATGAGTACTTCTAAGATTCGGGAAGGTTTGTCGATTTTTCTAAAGAACAACTCTTTATAGTTTAAAGCCCGGAAGAAAGTAACGTGAAAAATCGACGCACGAAAGCTATATAATGCAATATATCTTCATACTAGTATATAAAAAAAGAATATATATATGTTTCACAGTGAAAGCTCGCGAGCCTTTAATCCGACTAAACAGAGAGCCGAATAAACCTCATGAAATACGAATGGAGTGAGCTTATCTTTATAAAAAAAGATAGGTAGTTGGGGAGTAAGTCTATAGGTCAGACCGTACACATATACTTGCCTTCGTTGTACTTTCTGCGCGCTATTCAATCTTTCTTCGCGATTTCCTAGTCTTTTTTTTATTAACCAGGTGAAAACAATTCCTTGAAACTTACTTCCTTTTCTCGCTTCTTTACGAGCTCCATTCCAAAAGGTCGCGAAAATTTATTTTGCCAGATTTATGTTTTTAAGCCTGTGTGATGTAGTATATGCACTTGTGCCCTCTAAAAGTTCATTTAGCCGATATGTAAACACCTCGACATGTGTGTTTTTACAACAATCTAAATTATAAAACTCACTGCGCAGCGAGGGAACATAAAACCAGCTTACCGTATAAAAATATTAAACCAAAGAAAAGGTGATACGATAAGAACTTTGATGAATTCCAAGCCATAATTAATTCACAAAACTCATCTTAGTGGCCGCACGCGAAATCCTAAGACTATATTCACTCAACGGACGGCGGCCCCTTGAAAAGAGCGCCTCCCCGAAAGCAAAGTGTTACACGCGCTTCTTTCATTAAAAATCCACTTCCGAAAAGTCACTCCTCTCCACGTGCAGTCGCTCACCTCAAGCTTAATGGAATTAAAACGATCTCGCTTTTTATTCCTCCTATCGCGCGCTTCATTCTCGGCGCGCTCTGCGACGCGTAAGGGAGGGGAAATGGAGTATATAGCTCCGAAAGAAGTGCCAAACTAACCGGGGACAGAGGAGAAAGCGACGAGAGAGAGAGAGAGAGAGAGAGAGAGGAGAAGAGAAGAGAGAATCGGGTTCCGTTTTAAGGCCGGTCTCGGGGATTTCGCGCCCCAATTCTTCCACGGCCCCCGTTATTTTAGCGCATCATCGAGCTTCCTCGTATAATACACGCGCGCCTGACCCGACAGCCGCGTATTCGTCTCTCGGACGCGTTTGGCTAACGCCTATTCGGTTACTCGAGGGGTCATTCGGGATTCTGCTCGTTCACATGTACGAGAGTCTCTCTCCGCTTTTCGGGGCGAGAAAATTGAAAGAAAACCGCATTCGTTATTTATTACAATTTCATTTCGGTCGGACGAGTGTACGGGGCCTCAGCCAACCAACGTCTCTCTCTATGCATTTTGTATGGACATTCCGAAAAATGAGTTTTCCAGCAGTGCGAAAACTGTGGAGGGACGTCGAGACGGAGAAGCCCGAGAGTATATACATAGTTACGGAATGCTTTTAATGAAAAACTGAATTTCCGGGGGGTGTAGAGTAAGTTATCACTGCGGACTTTGCGTTAGCTGCGCGGAATGACAAGTGTACGGACACCGCTGCTGCTGCTGCTGGCTGGCAGTGAGAACACCGCGAGCGTCGACTACTTTATATAGTTACTGCTGCAGTGTCGTGTGTGCTGATTACTTTCATCTATATATGTACACTGTAACGGAAAATTATCAACCAATCGATACATTTTGTATTTATACGAATTATTCGCACAAATGTATCAGTTTTTATATATTTTATTTTATTCCAATTTCTCAATCGAGTCGATTAAATTCTCTCCACGGATACTGCAGTCAATAATTGTATAAAATCTGTCATATTCCGCACCGGTTAATTCTTGTTTTGCCGAACACAATATGAATGATTGCATTGATATAAACATTTTACGTACTTTAAATGGTATAATGGACTATTGAAATTATATACGAATACATGAATTAAACGCACATCATATTCATATAAAATCCATATAGATTACGGAAGCCATAGCGGTATACCGGAAAAACTGGTATAAAATGCAACGAATAGGGAAAAACACTGGACACGAGCTGGTAAAAAAAACGTGTCTCGCCCATTGTAAAAGCGACATACGACGAGAGGAGCGGGATACATTGCACACTTTGTCAAATTGAAAGTGAAATTTTTTCAATATTGCTCGAGCGAGAGTTGTATATATACTTTCATTTGCATGCAGACAGGTGCTGCAAACGCTCGCGGACGCGAGGCAAATCAAACTCGCCAACCGCGGACTCTAATCTCACCGGTGCTTATATAACTTGTCTCGGTCGCCGCATTCTCTGCCTATATATATATGGAAAAACTAACAGGAGCAGCGGCGGCGTACCTTTGGGTGACGCTCTCCATGAATCGGAAAAACTTTCCGCTGGTGGGGATCTACCACCTTTAATTTCGTGCACTCGCGCGCCCGCGCCTTCCTCCTCCCGAAGCGCGGCGCGGCTTTGGGACTCGTGGCTATAAAACGGTCAGCGGAGTTAATTAAGTGTCCCGATAAACTTGCTGCATCGCTTCGCTGAGTTTTATTGCGATTCCTTTATATTCGACTCTTGAGACTATTTTTTTGCTCTCTCTTTTTTAGGGTCTTGGGGTTCAGAGGGCGGCCGAATCCCTATGATTTTCGATAGATGTACATTTGCGAGAATCCTCATTTTCTTTTATGTATTCGTTGCGTGGTTCATCTTAATTGGATAGTAAATTAGATTATTCCTTTTACGTTCATTTATAAAGTTTCAAGAGAATCCAAACTACGATGTGTAATTCTGAACCTATTTTACGATTTCAATTCGGTTCATTTTGTTTTCTGTATTAAATTTTAGAACAAGGAATTATCAATACAACAAACGATATATACTTTAGAAATAGATCGTTATTCGTCGTTCATTGTCGTCAAAATTATAAAAATTCCAATAAAACACATTTAAAAAAGCATATATTTTTCTGTCCGATATTCGCTGGTATGGAAAATTTCAATTTTTAAAACCACTCCACTCCCGTTACACGAAGCTCGCACTCGACTAATTGTAGGATATATTGATGCCGACAATGTAAGCGGTATTTTTCCAAGAATTCGGTCGAACACAAATACACATCGTGCATCCACACTTTCCGAGCTCATTTACCCGTGACACGCGCGAATACCCAAGGGAAGAAGAACTCTACATTGGTATTCAGAGTAAGTTACGTATAGAAGTCCACCAGGGAATCGTGTCGACTCGACTCAACCGAAGAGCCATAAAACTGTACACATCGTCGCGACGAGTTCGAAAAATTACCTCACGACTGTACCCAAACGAAGATAACTCAAACCCTTCAAACTAATTCATTCGTTCCCCACCCAAGTTTTACAATATCCTTCAATTAGAACTCAAGCCTCCCTAATCCCCGATCGATATTCACGGAAGAACCGCACATCCATCTCCTCCGAACGTCTATTTGCCCAGTATATATGTATATAATCATAGCCGCGGTTGTGCAGCCGTCCCTCCATCGCGAAAATATTTGTCGCCGAGGTTATGCACAGTGCCACTCTCGTACGCGTCACAGGAGCAGACGCGTCCTAAGGCTCGCTCGCGTCCGATAAGAACCTCATCCGCTCAAATTCCGATAACCCCTCTGCATCCAAATACCCTCCTATACTCTATATTCATACAGTATATATATATATATATATACAAAATCGAGTGTACATAGATACGTTTGGAATATCGCGCATATGTGAATGGGGTATATAACTGGTCGATTGGGACTCGATGTCTGACGCTTGATTAACAGCTGTAGTGTGGGGACTGGCTGCATTCGAAAGCGATTCGATCGCTCCTTCTCTCTCTCTCTCTCTCTCTCTATCTCTCTCTCTCTTGGTGTATTTGCCAAAGGTGAGACGCAACGCCAGCATCGCACACACGTACATATCGGAGTGTGCGCACTCGCCCAACCGGTCGCGTCTCCGTCGCTGCCTAACTACTTGTGCAAACGGCGTTTATTTACTCGGCGAATCTCTCGTCTAAATCCGTGCGGTGCTTCTCTCTGCTCTATCTCTCATCTCTCTCGCTCTACCCGTCGAAGGCACGCAAAATAAACGCTGCGCACCAGCTTATACATCGCACTCTTCCACTTTTCGCGATTCAACCTTGCACCGGCTAGCTCTTGCTTGCATGGGGAGAGTACACTTCTCTCTCTCTCTCTCTCTCTCTCTCTCTCTCTCTCTTCGACGACGGCGATTATGAAATGAGGCGCGGGTGTGTACGCGTAAGAGACGCGAAGCGGCTCTCTCACTCTCTTTCTCTCTCGTCCTCGGCTAGATTACGCGCTCAGCCGTGTTATGCGACATAAATGCAAATTTAGCCACGGTCGAGCGTCGCTTCGTACAGTGCGTATACCTATCCTATACCTACCTACATATGTATATAAAGAGAGAGAGAGAGAGAGAGAGAGAGAGAGAGAGTGAGAGAGAGAGGTTCACAAGCCTAACTGAGTATGAAACGAGTTTGCCTGGGCTTACACAATGACTCAATTATACAAGAGGATGGGGGGGGGGGTCCGGGAATTTACGAGATTTGTCGTTCTAAAAGGCTGAATTAATAGCCAGCGAGCTATGCCCAAAACGACAAACGCGTATTCGCTTCTCTCTGTTGCCTGCGCATGTGCACGTATACACAAGAACGTGTATGTGTGCGTGTGCATCGATGGGAAAGTATATATGAACTTTGGCCGAAATGAATTTGGTCTTGCATGCAGTTGTATACAGTGTATTACGAATGCTGTATATGGCGCGGTGCATGTATATACGGCTGTTCGAACCTGAGTACAGTGACCTTTCGCTGCGTGCCATTGCATCCTTGGAATTGCCTTTGTGAGTATATGACTGGAATGGGCTGCCTGCGGCTATTATGTCGTGGTGATTATTTGTGTGCTACATAAAGCCGTATACTAAATCATAGTATTTTTGAGGTGAGCACTTGCTGTGTATGTATAAATTCGCTTGGATGGACTAAGACGATGTTCGATTCTGTGAAGGACTAATAGTTCGAAGCAAATATTTCTGCTCGTGGATATGAGCATGGAGTAGGAATAAAATATTATCGAATTTTAGAATACGTCGCAGGAGAATTTGATCGAATCGCATCATGCATTCAAAAATTGTGGCTCGCACGCGATTTAAGGACCAGATTCAGTAAGATTTCACATTTCCAGAGTTTTCAAAGTTTAAGCGGTATTTTTTTAGAATTTATAGAAATGATTTATGGGTGGTAAATTTATAAAGTCTCGTTCACACAAAAACTTTGCGTAAAAAATTCAGAGACAGAAAGATTAAATTATTAGTACCTGAACCCTTTTTGGAATGACAGATGACATCTGGTTTTACATAAATTAACAAGTATACACAAGTATAACAATTTAATAAATAAATCACAGTTAAGACACGCACATGCGATTTCTCATATTTTAGTATACAATTTCACGACCACCAATGAACTCAAGATTCGCAGACGATACTTTCAATGAAATTGTAATCTGGTAAATTTTGGCCTTAGTAAATTTGCACCTTTAAGGACTATTTTTTTTTATATATGTTTTTATATATGAATAGTTTATTCTATGTTTATAAGTTTTTTTTCTTTGCTCTGAAAAGAGCAGACAACATATAATAATAAATTTTTAAAATAATAAATTTATATAAAATTATAAATTTAACAAAAATATTCAAACTGTTATAGGGATAAGAGCAGTTATATATTAGAGCTATTAAGTTGTATAACAAATAAAGAAAAAAGATCTAGATATATCTTGCAGGAGCAAGAAACTGGTCAACTCCTAGCGGTAACGATGTGCAATAAATGTAAGGCTATATATAATTGTGCACAGTTATAAATAGTCATGCATGGTTATATATGATTTTAGATAATTGTACATAATTATATATACCTGTATACAGCTATGCATGACTGAATATAAAAGAAAGGAAAGATTTCTTTAGTTGCATATAATATTTGATTATATATATTTATATGAACATGCATGCAATCATTTATAGTTATATAGAGACAATATATATATAATCATATATAATTATATATGATGATGTATAATCAGATAAGTTTATATATAGGGTTGAATATATATGATTACATATAATTATATATAATTTTTTTGTGTATAAAAATGTCACTGTGTACAATCAGAATGAGTAGAATGTAGGCGGTATCCACTTTTCAATTTAAAAATAATACTAAAAAGTTTAGAATATAAAATAAGCAAGAAGCAGCATTGCGAGAAGCGAAATTAAAAGTATAGCTAGTATTTCAACGCGCGTAACTCACCGAACTCAAACTCGGCAAGCAGAAGAAGAAAAAATTACGCCGCGAATGAATTCGAGACTCGGTGCAGACGAAACACACAGAAGGGAAAGCGTGAAGGCGCAGTAAAGTTCTCAAATATTTATAAAATCGCCAAAGAGCCCTAAAAAGTTCTTATATTTTAGAAGCGAAAACGCAGAGGAAAGTTTCGAGTTCTCTTGCCTTCTCTCGCTTTTGCGTTCTTCCTCTAACTCTCTTTCTCTCTATCTCTCTGCTTCTTTGTCTTGTCGTCTTATTTGCCACCCCGGGACTCTCTCTCTCTCTCTCTCTCGTGCAGCTCTCCCGGATCTCCATTCTTCGCATCAGGTGGCCGCCGCCTCCGCCTCCGCCTCTGCGCCTTGATATAATGTATGCGCGTGGGATCGAAAAACGGGAGCTGGTGCCAGGAGCTGGTGAGCAAAAGCAGACGGAAGCGAGAGAGCGAGGGAGAAAGAGAGAAATTCATATATATAACGCGTCTAGTCGGGAAGGGAATTAAGGCGCGCCAAGGGAGAAGAAAAATGAAAAGGTATACAAAGGAAGGCTGCTGCTGTGTGGCGCGTCTATCGCTACCCTTTTGCCCCGTGCTGGCTGCTGCTGCTGCTCTTGTGCAATTTCTTGCGGAACATTTGATTGCCTTGATTATATTTTCGCTTTTTTTTGTTCTTATTTATTTATCTCTGCTCTAAATAACTTTTTGTTCTAAAATGGTTCGTTGAGCTAAAATTGCGCTTACTTTTAACGGTTTCAAACGGATACATGAGAAATAAAGTCTTGCCAAACTCGTCTGCATCCACTTAAATTTAACTGCAGTCAACATCATAAATCTTTTTTTTAATACTTTTCGTGGTAGTATGAGCTGCAACTTTTTTTAATCTGAATGTTTCTTCGTGCTTTAAAGTAAAATTTGTTCAACATGCTTTGATAGACTACAAGCAGCCGCGAGAATCCTTATATAATGATAACAGATATGTTCGTTAATAAAGCTGACATAATATCTTGTGCAGCATAGCAAAATCAGAGTTCAGAATTGATTGAGATTTTAAGATATTGATTTATAAAATATTTCCTTACACTTTAAAATGAAAAAAAGGGTCAGTCGTTCTAAAGCCGCAAAATGTAATTTTAGTAAGTTAAAGTCAATGTACTTTAAGAATGACGGGCTTGATTTTGATATTTAAAAGTTTAAACAGCTTCCAAAACGAATTTAATAATTTTAATACTATTAATTTTAATACTTTTAAGTTTAATACTAAACTGGATTTCGAATTTGTTTCGAGCTTGTCAGTTTTATTAGTTTAATCTTGTATCATCGATCAATCATATCAGAGCCACTAAGAAATTGAAGTTCCAAATTAATTGAACCTTCAACTCGCATTCATATAAAAAAGGAATAAAAAAATGTGATGGGGTGAGAATGAAAGATCTGTTACTTGATTGATCGGATAAAATTTAATTAAAAATCAATCTTTGCTTTCAAGGATCATTTACGTTTATTAATTTATGAATTTTCAAACTATTTCATGAAACGTAAATATGAATACAAATTTATTTAATAAATATATATTAACGTAATAAAATAGAATAAATGCATAAGTTCGATTCATTTCTAAAATTTATTTAAAGTTTCATAAAACTCTATTCTAAAGAATTACAATTTTTTTATTTATTTGGTAGTTTTTTCTTTTTTAAGTTCACGGAGGACTTCATCATTCTAACGTTTGAAATTTCAAATCAAAAATTGCAATTTAAAAATCTTGTACCTATACATAATATTAAAAATTTTATTAATCAATTATACTGGCACACGAAATTAATAAAAGTATTCTATCCCTGAGTTCTGACTAGGGTATTCTTATATCATATTGTGATTTACTAAATCTGAATTTGACTTCAGAATTTGTTTATCAGCTTTGGATTTTGAGAAATTTTATATTACAAGAATTTTGAGATATCTTAAATTACGAATTTAAAATAATTTCTGATTATTTTGATAAGTGGTATTGTACAGTACTCAATACACACTCTTCAAAATCCATTTTGAATCACTTTTATATTATTTTTTACCTTCATAACATACCCATTCAAAAAACACAAGAATTCAAAGATTGTTGTACAATTTATTTGCTCTTGAGGTACGCTTTGGAACTTTAAATTGGCAAATCGTATGCAGTCCTTTCGAAATGACTTTTGAAGGGGGTATCGAATACTGTATATGGAATACTATATGTGTATACTGTATACTATATAATACCGCTTACTAAGTTCATAAAAAAAAATTAACTTTGTAATCAAGTGACGCGGTAGCGTCACGATGGCAAGTATGTTTAATATACCTCGATATTCTTGTAATAAAATTGATTACAAAATTGTGACCTGATGGACCAATTCTGAAATCAGATTCAGATTCAGTGCTTCACAATAGATAAGAATAGCCTACCCGGGTAAAAATAATTTTCATACAATTATATACATTTATATATTAATTATGAATGATTGTATACGTTTGTACCTATTTGTATATGATTACGACTGGATTTTGTCTCTATATAAAAAGTCATAACTATATGTGAACATATCATTTCATAAATATTTGTATAAGCTCGTATATAAGTTTATAAACTTATATATAATTTTATTTGATTAGATGGTATTCTGTTAAATTCTTAGAATAGAAGTTGTTTATATATAATTGTATACATTTATATAAAGTTGAATAAGTTTGAATGTTGACGTTTACAATAGTGTATAAGCGTATATAAGTTCATTTAATCTGGTCTAAGTGGAGATAATTATTGCTTTGTATACAGA